>PVKA01041604.1:0-17977 GCA_004027165.1 Ctenomys sociabilis | reverse complement strand
AAAAAGAAAAATACTAAGAAATTAGTTTAACAAAAGTAAAGATCTACACAATGAAAATTATAGTACTTTAAAAAAAGAGATCAAAGAGGATTTCAGAAAATGGAAAGTTATTTCTTGCTCTGGATAGGAGGAATTGACATTGTGAAGATGGCCACAGCCCTAAAATTGTTATACAGACTTATCGCACTCCCAATAAAAATTCTACCAACATAACTCACAGATAAGAAAAAACACTTAAAAATTATTTGGTGCTAAAAAATACCTAGAATAGCAAAGATAATCCTGGGCAACAAACAAAGGCAAGGCAGACTTTACAATCCCTTACTTGAAATTATACTACAAAGCTACTGTGATAAAATCAGCATGGTACTTCCAAAAAAACCCAGACCTGAGCAACAATGGAACAGATTAGAAGATAGAAAGACAACTACAAACACACTCAGCTATCTTATCTTTGACAAAGGGGTCAAATATGCTCACTGGAAGAAAGATAATGTTTTTAACAAATGATGCTTGCAAAATTTGTTCTCCAAAGCCAAAAAACTGAAGCTATACCTCGGTCTATCATCATGCACTAAATTAAAGTCAAAATGGTTTAAAAATATAAACATTAAAGCAGAAACACTAAATTTCCTGGAACAGAAAAGGGGTGGAAATCTTCAAGACATAGGAGTAAGCAGATATTTCATGAATAAAAACCAAACTGCAAAGAAAATATTCCAATCAACCACTAGGATCTTCATCTTATGGAGAAGTTTGTTTGTGTCAAATGAAATCACTAACAGAGTGAAAAGATATCCAACAAATTGGGGAAAAAAATGTAACCAACAATCACTTAGAAAAAGGATTTCTATCTAAATTATATAAAGAACAAAAAAAGAAAAAAACACGTTGGCCCTCAAAATTGAAAGACTCAGTCCCAAAATGGGCATCTGAAATGAATACATACTTCTTAGAAGAAGTACAAGTGGCAAATAAATACATGAACAAATGTGAAACAGAACTGGCCATTCGAGAAATGCAAAGTTAAACAACATTGAAGCACCATCTAACCCCAGAATGAATGGCTATGATAAAGATATCAAATAATAGTAAATTCTGGGTAGGCTGTGGGGAAAAAGGGACCCATCTCCACTGCTGGTGGAAATACAAACTGGCACAACTACTATGGAAATGAGTGTGGAGATTCCTCAAAAAACCAGGACTGGAAATGCAATTAATCCAGCTATTTCTCTTCTGGGTATTGTCCAAAAGAATTCAAAACATCATACCACAGTGATATATGTGCACCCATGTTTATAGCAGCATAATTTGTCATAGCCAAGTCTTGGAAACAATAAAAATGCCCATCACCTGAGGAGTGGATGAAAAGTATTTACAATGGAGTAGGACTCAGCTATAAAGAAAGACAACATGAATCCTTTATAGGTAAGTGGATGCAACTAGAGGCCATACTTATGAATGAAATAAATCAGACCCACATGGGTGGATATCATACTGTCTCCCTAGTTTAAGAACCCAAAACAATAAATAATTATCTATTACAAATAAATATAATAGATATAGTAAAATGGAAAGGAACAGAACTTAAGATTAATGGAAAGAAACAGAATTTAAGATTAAACAATGCAGTGCTGGCTCCACCCCTAGGGAACACTAAGACAGTGATTGAGACTGTGTATGGTGGTGCGCTCTTATAATCCCAGAACACGGGAGGCTGTAAACAGGAGAATCACTATGAAACTGATGTAGTAGTGAGACCCTGAACACCCCGTAGATCCTTCCCTCTGCCTCCCAAAAAATAAATAAAATAAATAGCAGTTAATGTTTAGAATTTTAAAGCAATAAATATAAATAAAAACATTTTGTTTTCTGTTCCCAGACATGTGCATTTATTTCAGTAGTGACCAAACTTTAGACATGGATAAGATTTACCACATCCACCACCCTAAAAGTTTTGTGCTTTCTTTATGGGAAACTTGCAAAAATGGTTTGTCTTTAGAGAATATTTACACACAAGTGTATCTGGGATTTGGTTACACACAAGTTGAATAGCACTGCTTCATCATGAACGCTCCAACCACAGTGCACTCCAGGATTCAGTCATATTCTGGCCAATTTAAATATCATGCCCATACGTATTTAAATACTAACTTTTGGAATATAGTTGGAAACATTACTATATCAATCCATTCAACAAAATCTGATAAACTATTCCTTTGTGTATGAACACCATCCTGAGTATGCCAGGATAACATATGTAGTCCTTGAATTTGAGAAGTTTTACTGTGAAAAAGAAATCAAGTAATAAAAGGCTGAGACTGGGTTTTTCCCAGGAAAAGCTGGAGGCCTAATAGCCCACTGATTAACTGAGAGTGATATCAGGCTTCACTGATAAACTACAGATATCAACTGATAAACTGCAAGACTTAACAGTGGGGACTGGGGAGATGGCTCAGTGGAATAAGTGCTTCCCTGGCAAGTGCAAAGGCCTAAATTCAATCCCTATTTCTGAAAAAAAAATATTGAACAGTATAAGAATTAGACTAGTTAAATGGTATCAGATGGATTACACATAAAACTGAAAATGCACAATCACAAAGTGCAGCAAAAACACCAACTATTCATACTATTCTGAAGTATTTTTCACTTTTTTTGTTCTGTTTTTATTAAACTAAGTTCCATGAGCATATACTCAAACCAGTAATAAATCTAACATGTGTTTTAGTGCTTCATAGTAATATCAACACTTTATTTATGGGTTTATAATTTAGTAGTGAACACTATGATGAGATTATAATCTCTCAACTGTACACTATTTATGGGATTATAATCTACTAAAGGACAGCAAGACCACTGTAAAGATCACCCTAGTACAAACATTGTTGTTATAAATATTTCTCAACAGAACCTTGCTTGGGTGATTTGATTTCACATCACATCAATTCATAAAACTGGCACTGTAGATTCAAAAGATATTTTATTTTTTAAAAATCCAGAACTATGTAGTTTCATCTTCCCAGCTGGTACCACAGATCACAAAATATTATTTAAAAAAAATTATTAGTAAAGTAATAGTGCCACTAAAATATAACTTGTGTGTGAACATTGGTGGGATGAAAAATGTTTTCTTTTCTCTTAAACTATTCATATCAGTTGACTACTTCTGTATCCTTTTTCTTTTTTTCTATCTGGTACAGGGTCTCGTTATGTAGCTTGAACTCTTAGTGATGCTCCTGTTTTCAGCTTCCTCAGTACTGAGATTAAAAGCTTGCACTACCATCTGCTGTCTCTATAGCTAGCTCAGTGAGCCTGGGGTTGGGGCCAGCATTACATGTGTTGCCAGGGATTGAACCCTGGTCCTGTGCTTGCCTAAGCAATCGCTTAGTCTCTGTGCTACTTTGCCAGCCACAATATTCTATTTATTTATTTACTACATAGTCTTGCTATGCAGCTTGGCCTCATAGTTACCTTTCTGTCTCAGCCTCTTCAGTCCTGGGATTACAGTTGTGTAACACCATACCTGGTTTCGGTGGAGGGTGTGGTGTGTTTGGGGCTCTGCAGCTGGCACAGAATGCACGATCAGGGTTTGAACCTGGGTTCTTGCACTTACCAGTCAGGGGCTTAGACCACCAAGCTATCTCCCTGCCTCTCACTTCCATTTTCTTTCTGTCTTTTCATGTTTGTGGTATGAATACTTGAGTTATTCACCAGGATTACACATAATATTTTTCAAATAATACACAGTTCTGTTTGCTTATGGGCTTTGTTTATAAAGGTGTGGACCTCATTTGTGTCATAATTTGCTATACAATGCCGTTCAAATGCTATAGATTTATAACCATTATGTTTTGTTTTTAATAGAAATTTTTGTTATGACAATCTTTTAGGTAACTTCTTTTAGAAAACTACCCTACCTTCAAGTTATACAAATATTAACTTAAAATTTATTCTACTAGGGCCATCAAGATGGCTCAGTATAATAAATGCTTCCCTGAAAAATGCAAGGGCCTTCTGTCAAAACAAAACAAAACAAAAAACAAACAAAAATTTATTCCAATAATATTTTACCATACACAAAAGTTAATTTAAACTGATTATTTAAAAATAAACATCATTTTAGTCTTTCATGAATGGAGCTGAAAATACTATTCCTTACCACTCACTAAAGTCAAAATGGATGAATGCTCTAAATATTAAAACAGAGGCACTAAATCTAGTTGAGAAGGTAGGTAGAAATCTTGCAGACATAGGGGTAGGCAGAGCATTCATGAACAAAATGTATACCTCACAGGAAATATTTCTAAGAATCAACAATTTGGATTTCACCTTATTTTAATCATTTGCACAACAAAAGAAATCTTCAAAAGAATGAAATGACAACTCACAGAGTGGATAAAAATTTTAGCTAATTGTCCCTCAGACAAAAGAATTCTATCTATAACATACAAAGATTTGAAAAAATCAGGGCCCCCAAATTCAAAGATGGTGAGACTTCAGACTGGTACAATCACTGGAAATTGGTGTGGATATTCCTCACAAGAGTAAGATTAGAAGTCGCATTCAATTCAGCTATTTCCTTTCTGAATGTTTCCCCAGAAGGACTGAAAACATCTTGGAAACCACCCAAATGCTCATCAATCGAGGAATGAACAAAAATGTGGTATTCTTATACAGTGAAACACTACTGAGCCATAAAGAAAGAGAAACTTGAGTTTTATAGGCCAATGAATATAACTTGAGACATACTCAAAATAAAAATAAATCAGATTCATATGTGTAAACATCAGTGTCTCTCTAGTGTAAAAAAATGAAATAATAAAGAAAATACAAGATGCACAATAGATATGGTGAAATGGGAATTAAAGCTCAAAAATAATGAAAAACTGGGACATTATACAGGTGCTGGGACAACCAATTAAGAACTTAGGAAGATTCTGTAAGGCCTGAGAAATCATGGCGAATCTGGCCCACACCCACCACCTGTGCAAAAGGTTTTGTGAGGATTGGCCCGTCATCCACACTAGTAGTGAGCATCTTGGTGAGCTTACCTTGCTCTCCACAGTGGCAGGAACCGTACACACCATACCCCACCATTCTCTAACCACAGTTGAATACAGATGATTATTGGAAGGTACCATACTATGTAAATGCAGAAGGAAAAGGCAATCTCAATCCTCCAGTCCAACCAGAACAAGCCCAAGAGACAAAGACATAGATGAAATTGGAGGCACACATGAGATATTTCTGAGTTTAGTATACGTTTCTTGAAGCAAGAACACACCTGAAATGACAGGAACTGAAATAAAAAAAAAAATCATCAGGCTATAGAAGAGAAGTGATCAAAAATGGTATTTCAGACACAGATTAAAACATAGAGGACCATAAAAAATAATGGAAATGTTGAAAGAACAATACAGGAAAGTATTTGGATGCAGATTCCTATATATATATATATATATACATGAAATTAAGAATTCCATTAAAACCTGGAAAACCTCTTGAATGAAACTGATAGATTTTTTTAGGACGGTGAAGATAGCAGTAAAGCTAATTAATGTGAACTGAAAGATCTCTTAAAACAAGGAACCAGAAAATAACAATGCAGCAGCTATAAGATGACACAAAGACAAATAATGCAATAATAATAGGTGTCAATGAAATAGGAGTCAATACAATGACGTAAAAATACAATTTGCAGAATTACTAGCAGAAACTAACTAACATAAGAAACTGAAATACAACTGGTGATGCATATAGACTTCCAAGTAGCCATTAGAAAAATAAATCTACAGTTAAGACAGATAGTAATCAAGAATCCAGAAATTCAGCAAAGGAACAGAATATTAAAAGATGTTAGAAGATACAGATAAACTACAATGGAAAAACCTATCTGAATCACAGGAGACTTTTCAAACCATCAAAGATAAACTTGGAGTAAAATTTTTCAGGTCCTGAAAGAAAATAACTTCCAATAGACTGATGAACTCTGTTAAACTATTTATCAAATTCAATTGTCATGCAGGGATCAAATTCATAAGATCCCTGCATGACAAAGAAAAACTGAAGAAATTCATGGACACTAAACCAACGTTACAAAGATTACTTACAGATATTCTACAAAGAGACAGAAACAACCACAGTTTCATGAACAAAAACAGAAAGGAACCACCAAACAGAGCAAGTGATTAAAAAGGGGGGAAGTATAGAACCAACAGCAGGAAAATAGCATGACTAGGATAGGCCAATATATATCAATTATAACCATCAATGTAAATGGCTTCAATTCATTATTCAAAAGAAACAGACTGGCAGAGTGGATTAAGAAATAAAATCCAGGTAAGCATTTATTCTACTGAGTCATCTTCCCGACCCCAACATAGATAGTTTATTTATTTATTTTTTATTTAGGACAGGGTCAACAGGGTCTATGCAGTCACACTATGTATATCAGACTCAAAGTGATCCTATGGTTTTCCACTTCCCAAGAGCTTGGATTACAGGCACACACCACCATGCCTAGGGAGATGGCTCAGTAGAATAAGCACTTCCCTGGAAAGTGCAATGGCTTGAGTTCAATTCCTAGTTCTGCTAAAAAGAAAAAAAAATCTAACAATATGCTGTATATAAGAAACACATTTAACTCAGAACAAAATTCACAGACTAAAAGTCAAAGATGGACAACAATTCTCCAAACAACAAGAAACTAGAAAAAAACAGTGACTGCTCTTCTAGTGGCTGACAATATCAAAAAAATGATTCAAAGATATAAAGAAGGGCACTACAAACTAGTTAGGGAAGAACAACAAGAGGAAGAGAGAACAATTATGAATACAATGTGCACCAACCTATATAAGACAAATTTTAACAGACATGAAATTCAAATGAGCAATAACATAATTTTAATGGAAGCCTTTAACATGCCACTGCCATAAAAAGATAAATAAACTAGGCAAAAAGTGAGCAAAGAAATAACAGAACTAAACCGAACTTGAAAAGAAATGGACTTAGTGGATCTTTAGAGTGTTTGACCCAACAATGACAAAATACACATTCTTTTCAGCTGCACGTGGGGTATATAAAGTAGACCATATACTAGCACACATAGCATGCTTAAGTAAGCACAAAGGAAATGAAATTCTCCCATGCATACTATCAAACAACAGTGCAATGAAACTGGAAATTATTAAAAATATCACAAAAACATAAACACAAAGAAATCAAATAGCAACCTTCTAAACATCTAGTGGGTCACAGGTGAATTTAAAGAATAAATTAAAAACCATTTACAATCAAATAAAAATGTAGATATAGCATACTGGGACATGTGGGGTACAACGAAAGGTATCTGAAGAGCACAATTCATAGTAGTCAATTCCCACATTAGGAAAACAGAACAAGCTCAAATAAATTATCTTAGGTTGCACCTCATGACTCTAGAAAAAGTAGAGCAAGTCAACCAAAAGGCAGAAAATTATAAAGATTAGAGCAAAAATTACTGCAATGGACATGAAGAAAATAATACGAAGGACAAATTAACCAAAAAGCTGGTTCTTTGAAAGAATAAATAAAACTGATAAACTCTAAGCCAATCTTATTTTTTAAAAAGGAAAGAAAATAACTAATTCATTAAATGACAAGTGATAAGGACAAAATATCTACAGATCCTAGAGAAATTCAGAAATTCATCAATACTTACTTCCAAAATCTTTCTTCTCACGTGATGGAAACACAGACGAAATGGACAGTTTTCTAGTACATATGAAATCCCAAAACTGAGTCAAGATATACAAACTATGAATAACCCAATAACTGGAAACAAACTGAAAAATGTAATAAAAAACCTACCAATGAAATCCTATCAGTTCTTGATGGATTAACAGTGGAATTCTACAAGAATTTTAGGAAAATTTTAATTCCAACTCTTCTCAAACACTTAATGGAATTAAAAGTGAAACAATTCTCCCAAACTCATTCTTAAAGACAAGTATTACTCTGTTACCAAAAGCAGAGAAAGATCCCACTAATAAAGAAAGCTACAGGCAAATATCTCTAACAATTAAAAATGCAAAAATCCTCAACAGAATAATAGCAAACACACTATAGGAAATCATTGATAAGTTTATACATTACAAACAAATGTCACTCATCCTAGGAGTACAGGGATGGTTCAATATACACAAATCCATAAATGTGATACACCACATCAACAGAGCCATACACAAAACACATGATCATCTCAGTATATGCACAAAACCTTCTGGCAAAGTCCAACACTAATTGATGAAAAATAAGCCTACAGAAAATTGGTATAGATGGTCAATACCATAACCTGAAAAGACACTATCTATGAGAAACCAATAGCCAACATCATATGAAATGGGCAAAAATTGAAAGCCTTCAGTTTAAAATTAGGAATAAGACAAAGATATTCACTGTCTGCTCCATATAATTCTGGAATTATCATCCAGAGCAATCAGATGGGAGAGAGAAAACAAATAATGGTTAGAAAATAAGTGAAATTATCATTATTTGCAGATGACAAGATACTGTACATCAAGGACGCCAAAAAAGCCACAAAGAGTGTTGTAGATTTAATAAGCAAATTGAAAAACATGCCAAGATCCAAATTCAACAATCAAATAACATTAGCATTTCACTACATAAATAATGAACACCTGAGAGAAAAAAAATGCTAAATCTTGCAAGTAATCCAAATGCCCATCAGAAGAACTGATAAAGAAGATGTGCTAATTTTACACAAAAAGTATTCAGCTATAAAAATGGATAAATTTGAGGCTTTATCAGTAAGTGGATATAACTAAAGACCATACATTTACATGAAATAAATACAAACACCATATTGTCTCCTTAGTGTGAGGACCTCAAAGAAAGAATAAAATCTAGGGTACAACAGATACTGGGAAATACAGGAATGAACCTGTTCAAAAGGAAGGAAGTACTGAGTGGAGGAGAAGAACAGCAGAGGGGGTGGGGGAAGAGCTTTACCTATGCATGTAAGTACGATGTTTGGACTGTACTCTAGATTTCTGCTGCTCTTCTAGGATCAGTAAATGCTAATTTATCTAATTTTTCTATTATTTTACCTTTTTCTCTCTTAATTTTTATATACTTTTTTCTCTCAGAGTGTTCACTGCTTATGTAGTGAAATGCTAATGCTATTTGATTGTTATTTTATCTTCCAATGTTACATATAGTTAAGATAATTATACTTCTAATATCCATTAGTTCTTTAAAAATAAAGGTCTGTGTTTAAAATATTTGATCTATGTTTCTACCTATAGCTTGTAATCTGAGAATCACTTTGAAGATAGCAATATACAATGTATTAACCACTGTTACTTTCTTTTTTTTAAAGTTTGTATCACCATTTTTTTATGATTTTCTCTTTAAAATAAAAAGATGTCTAAAATGACATTTTTGTGGTTCCAGGGACTACGCTCATGACCCAGCACTTGCTAGGCAGGTGCTTATTTTACTAAGCTATCTCCCTGGCCCAATATATATCATTTTAGGGCTAGAGCTAGTCTTTTTTTCTTTCCAAACAGTGTATCACTAAGTAAATCTGGGTGGTCTTGGGACTTGAACTCTCTACGTAGCCCAGGTTGGCCTCCAACTTGCAACCATATTCCTGCTTCAGCCTCCTGAGTTCTGGTATTACAGGTGTGTACCACAAAATTTTGCCAGGATACCTCCTCTTTCAGATTAAAAAAAAAAAAAGAAGTGATAATTGGCTATGATTAAGTATACAATCCTTTATCATTAATGTAAGTCAGCTGGGATTCCTCTCTACTCTGAAATTCAACATGATAAAAAAGTGATTACTTGCTGGAACTACCTATCTATATTTGGTGCCTCTCTTATTTAATATGCACTTTTAGGTTACTGGAAGAAAAAGGAACAAAAGAAGATGGAAAATAATTTCTGGCTTGAATCCTATTGCTTATGTGATTTTGCTCCCACCTTGAGTCGAAGAGATACAACTGTTTGTATTGAAGTGATTAGGAAGCATGGGAAAGAATGTCACACTCACTTTTGTTAACTGTTTTAATATTAATTTTAAAACTGGATCCAAGTTCACCATGAATAGTCATGGTGATATGTTTTAATATTAATTTTAAAACTGTATTTCTGGGGTTAGTGTTTATACTGTATAACTGGTCTGAGGATGTAAACTTTTACATTATATGCTGTTTTCCAGTTGAAAAACTTGTAAGTGAAAAAAAAGGTGTTTTAATTCTGTGATACAGTAAATCTATCACCTGTTGAGAGCAAAAGTAAAAATAAAATACTGTGAGCTTTGGATGCATCTACATTTGATCTGCTGTCAAACAGCATTTAAACTGATGCAGGAAGATTATTTTGATAAGGACATGTCTAAGACAGAATTGAAAACAATGTCATTCTGGTCTTCCCATTAATGTCATAAAAACATTATTGTCCTAGAAATTTTGGAACACTGCTGAAAAATCTGTTTTCTTTGAAATTTGAATGCCAAATATTTCCTGTAGAATGTTTGGTTCTTGTTTAAAATAGCTTAAAGTAAAGGTTTTCTAGAAGCTGTAGTTAACTTTTATTGGAAACTAGATTTACCCTAGAGAGTAATTCCTGGAAAACTGCTGAAGAGCAATCTCAATCCTGTTTCAGAACAAGCTGAGTGGGACTATCCTTTTATGAGGAGCTCTAAAGTCAAGGAATAGTAGTGTAAGTAGCCTGAGCTCTTGGCTGGGTGAAAGGGATTCAGAACTGAAAAGTGACATCAACTAAAGATCAATTTTAGCTTCTTCTTAACTTTACTCTTTGCTTGGCATCTTAAATGGTGAAGACTTTCACCTATGCAGCACTAAAGGGTCAAGAATTACCCTGGCCATTTGTATCACTCTCAAGATGTATTTAAGCAAAAGAGAACTACAAGCTATTATCTGTCTGAGAACAGTAGGCTTGGGAAATTCAAGGCATGTATATTTCTCTGGCTCTGTAGTTAAAGAAGTGAAAGGAGGATTCTGATGTAGAGTCAAAACCATTGTAGACATCGGCTTGTTCAATCATTTGACTAAAATTTACTGAGCCCTTAAAATATACATATTAATACATTTGATACTTTGAGTAAATCTAGGTAATTTTCTAAAACTAGTCATGCATTAAAGCAAGAAGATGATAAATGGAAATACTTGAGGAATTCCAAATTGTAAAAAGAACATAATGCTCAGAAGGTTAAATTTGAAAGAAATACATAGTTGTTAATAGAAACAAGACAGACAAAATAAGTCCAAGGGTCTCAGGTAGAAGTAGGGTTTGCCATGGAAAGGGAGAATATTTATTTGACCTTTTGCTCTAGTGATCCCTAGTTCCTTTCTAAATATGATTACTGCAGAAGGAACATGTTGAAGCTGCTGTGGACAGTACACTGAAGGAACCGCAAGAGGAATAGGAGGCATCATAAAGCTAACTTGAAATTAATCCTATTAATATAGGAACTTGTAGACTGTCTTCTCAGAATTGTGTTAGTCTTTAGAAACTATATTTGGCACAACACAAGGACCCAATATCATGGACTTGGAGAGACTTAACAAAAATCTTGTTTTAATTTTAAGCTTAAAAGAACACCAAAAGGTAGACAGCAAGGGAAAACTAAGATTCAGTGCAATTCTTTTAACAATGAGGAAATTCAAGCCAGGAGAGCTGAGTTTTATATTATTTATGATTGTAGTATAGTTTCGTAATCTAAAATGCAGGTTCATAAGCATGTTCATGTTACTGAGAATTCATCTCAAGGCAATCTCTGACCTTAAAGTAGTTCATCAGCTGACAAGATACTTGGGGTGATGTATTGGCATTTTTTAAAGTACTTTGGGTGGCAAACTTGTGTGAAATGCAGTTTATGCTCATGTCCAGTAGAAGTTATTAACATCCCCCATCTCTCAAAAACCTAAAGTGAGAAAATGCTTCAAAATGAAAATCAGGGCCTGGGAAGATGGAGTGGTAGCCCAAGTGCCTGCCTGACAAGTGCAAGGACCTAGGTTCGAACCCCAGTACCACATGCCATGCCAGCCATGCAACAAGGCAGCCACTGGGACCAGGTGTGGTGGTGCACACTTGTCATTGCAACACTGGAGAGACTGAGATAGGAGGGTCATTACAAGTTTGAGCTGCATAGATAGACTCTGCACAAAATTTATGTATTTTACTTTTTTTTTTTTTTTTTTTTTTTTTTGGTATTTAGGACAGGGTCTATAGGATCTCACTACATAGACTGACTTACTGTAATCCTCCTGTTTACAGCCTCCCAAGTGCTGGAATTACAGGTGTGTGCCACTATGCCCAGTCTAAATCTCGGTCTCAGCATGTCCCAGAGGCTGCCTGCCTGGGATCAAATCCCTGCGACTGTGTCTCCTAAACAGGCACTTTAATCCACTGAGGTATTGGCTGGCCCTATAGCAAATAAATTAAAAAAAAAAAACATTTAAAATGAAAAATCCAGGGCTGGGGAGATGGCTTAGTACAATAAGCACTTCCCTGGCAAACTCAAGGGCTTGAGTTCAATCCCGGGTTCTGCCAAAAAAAAAAAAAAAAAGAAAAGAAAAGAAAAAGAAAGAAAAAAATAACCACTCAGAAAGATAACATATTATGTTTTATATAGTGCACCCTCATTCCAAATTAAATTCTCTGCTATTATTTATACAATTCATCCTGGTGTATGATATTCAAATTCTGAAATATTGAGGCCTACGTTCCACAATCTGCAAGACTACACTGTCAGACCATTCTTCACTTCTACATGGACCTAGTCTTTTCACTTAGAAGGGTGAAAAGATCAGTTTTGCTATGAATTTACAGTGCTGTCTTGTTCAGCACCACAAACATAAATATCACTGTAAAGCACATATTGAGATAATGTAAGAGATCCTGGTGGACTTCAGAATTGGTTTTATAGATGTTGGTTTCACTTACAGTACTGGCACATTTTTAACACCTTAAAACTTGTGTTGATGTGCTGCTAACTCAGGAATAGAGGCAAAGAGAAGAGAGAGAAATGTGATTCATGAATAACTTTCATGGGTCCTAAGGTTATTTTGCAACTCTTTTCTTCAGAAGAAGAATTTTGAATTAGGATGTCTGGAACCACTATTATTCACTTGCTTTCCATTTTAGTTCCAAGAATGCCCAATTACAGGCTGCATAACCATGCTGCAATTTTGCTTCTTAGTATAAAACAGACCATCATGAGGTTATAGGTAAAAGAAAATACCTGTAGATTTCAATTTTCCTGGTGGGAATATTTTCTATATAAATGTGACTGCTAATATAATGTAACATACTATGAGTGATTGTTTTGGTTGTGGCATTAACTAAGGCATAAGAATATCAAGTACAGAAGCTGATGCATTTATATTTTCTCCCTCCACCTCATATTTTTTTTCTTTTTCTTCTCTTTTTCTCTTCTTCAAATACATTTACAATTGGAAACTTAGCCTTTGAACTAATAGGAAGGATTTCTTAATGTTAAAAAAAATTAGAGTTAAATTTATTAAGACAAACTGAACAAGCCATTCAGTTTTCATTTAACCCAGAAAAACTCTGAGCAGGACAATTACCCTGAGAAGAACTCTTGTTACTTCTTTGCTTTTTAATAGTCCTGTAAGTGCTTTATGATGTATAAATACATCTAAAGAAAGGACATTGAGTAACTCTAGCCATGTTTGCCATCATGGTGTTCAGTAGGAAGGCTTAAAAGCTTCATTACTAGAGATATGATTTTTATGGTTAATGAGAGATGCTAAGAATCAGAGAATCCTTTTTGAAGGTAAGAACTTGACTACAATTTCTAAATCAATGTTATATAAGCATACCTGAATATAGAAAACAGACATTAACTCAAAGTACAGAGGTTACTACAGTGAAAATAAGGGTAACTATAAAGTACATTTACAAAATGCATGAAGTACTCAGAAAATGTCAACTCTAAAGTTTACACTACAATTCTGAAGGTTGAGGAAATTGCTAGTAACATAATGGAAAATATATCAGCTCTAATATCAAAATAAATATATAGATTATATCCATTTGGGTCACAGGAGTTTGGAAATGAACTGCACTTCCTCCCTAGCCTTGCTGTAGAAAGCCTTCCTAGTTACAACTCTACAACTAAGAAAACTGAGGGTAAAACAGTACTATAAGAACACCAAAGTGTTACAGGTGATTCCCAATTCTGAAACTTTTTACACATTTGATTCAAATTAATACATCCTATTCTCATACATCTCCCAAACCTTGAAATGTCCATGTCATGCTTTGATTATTCAAAAGTCCCTTAGCATTTTGACAGTTTTACACTCTGATAAAGCACTTTCCCATAAAGTAGTATGATTGGAAAATTACTGAGATTATAAATTATTTGTATTTAAGCAGACAAAAAGAATTCACAATATATCGTATTAGGACTTACACCATGACTAAGCAAAGTATCTTTTTTATTTTAGGCATATAAAAAAACCAGGAATTTATTGGTAAAACTGTGACACATGGCTGGAAGGCCAGGGAGCCTTTTACGTGTCACATGCACGACTCTAAGTGAACAAAAAGGAGGAATATGTAAAAAGCTTTCTTAGCTTTTGGAAGTATCTCATTACAATATTTAAAATAGTTGCTGCTGGATTTCTTTTGTTTCATGAATTTTGGAACTATGACAAAGAGCCTATGGCCTATTATCACAATTTTTAAAATGAAAATAAATATATCCATTGGCAAGTTTGTTCAGCTATGTGAAAGACTGCATATCTATTCTCTAGACATGAATAATAACTATATTTTAATATTACATTTCTTAAGAACATTTTGCATTATCAGGAATATGACAAATTTTAAAATTATGTAATAAATATTGGTTTTTGCATGTAATAATGTTTGTGCAGTTTCATTCCTCATTTGGGTATGTGACAATTACATTAAGTAAAGATTTATATACAACAAAACTTATTCAGTGCATAATATCAGTTTTAATAGGTGTGCAGAATCATCTATTACTGCATTCGTGATTTAAGATTTCAAGCACCACAAAACTTTCCCTTTTGTTCCTTTACTTTTAATCTCCTCCTCACATTTGGTATTCGACACCAATAGTTTGTTTTCTTTTCTTTTTTATTTTTTCTTTTGCAGTACCAGGGATTAACTTAGGACTCTGCATTTCCCAGGCAAGCACTTATTCTACTGAGCTATCTCCCTGGTCCATTGTTTTCTTTTTCAATTTAATTTTGTTTCATAGTTATAAGTGTTCTTAATATGAGATCATCTTTTAAGCAAAAATTTCTGTATACAGTATAGCATTTCTGTATACAGTACAGCACATGACTGTAGGTATGGTATTATTTTACCAGATCTCTAAAACTTTGCTTACACATCTAAAATACTATAATTCTTGATTAGAAACTTAGCACTGCAAGGGCCTGAGTTCAATCCCCGGTTCTGAAGAAAAAAAGAAAGAAAACAAACTTCCCATTTCCCTATTTTATCTACAGGCCACCACTATTCTGTTTCTTCTTCTGTGCATCTATTTCAGATATTTTATGAAAGTAGAATGATGCAATTCTGGGGCTGACATATTTCACTAAGCATAATGTTCTGCTCAGGGTTAAGTATTACAAATTTTTCTCCTTTATTAAAGGCTGAAAAATATTCCATTCTATGAATAGACTACATTTTGTCTACCAATTCATCCATCCCTAGAAATTCAGGTTGTTTCTACATATTAGCTAGAGAACAATATTATAGTGAACATAAGAGTACTATTTTGAAAATGTGATTTCAATTATTTTTGGTAAATACTCCATATTTCTGGAGCACTTGATACGAAATAATATAGATTACAGCAGAAATAAATGAAATAATAAAGGAAGAAATGACATAGAAAAGCAACAGAAAATGTGAACACAATTACAAGTTGTGCTGATAACTCATTAATATTATGGACAACTGGAGTATATTGAGTTATTTTGCTGAATTCAAGTACCTACAATCTTTGGACGGGCATCAAGTATGATTAGGACCTTTCATGACCTTTCCAAATATACCTTCTCTAACTGAAAAAAAGAAAGAGATATAATGTCGGGAGCCATTCCAAGATGGCGACTGCTCCTTGCTCTCCCGCCCATCGTGTCTGCCAAGATGGCGCCCATATCCGGCTTCCGGGTTCTTGTTGTTGTGCCTGGGCCCCTCCTCTCCAGAGAAAAGCCCGCCGTTTTATGATCCTACCAATGCCATTTAAACACGTGTATAATTGTGATTGGTCTGTAAAGTCTATATAGCTTCTTGTATCAGGAAATCCGCCATGCTTGCACGGTAGGAGCCGCGGATAGCGGACACATGTAGAGGCTTGCATCCCACTCGATAAAGGCTTGCTGAACCCCTTGCTGAGTGTCTGAGTGTCTTCTTCCGCGGGACGGGAGCGGCGCCAGACATACTTGGTGGCCCGTACGGGGACCCGGCCTGACCCTAATCGAGTGGAGAGGTGGTACGTACCTTCAGGTAAGCGGCGGCTTAACCTGGCCCCGGGTGGGTGCGACACCCTTGGGGAACCTGTGTCTCCTTGAGGAAGGAGAGTTTTCTGCCTGAAAAATAAAGGCGTGCCCGGCAGGCTACTGTGCCGATCGGGCTTCTTCCCCTTTTTCCTTTCGTTTTCGCTATGGGCAACACTCACAGCTCCCCACTTGCCCTTTCCCTTCGTATGTTGCTGAAGTCCCGCGGGCTGCGGTTGGATAAGAGGACTGGGACCTCCTTCCTTGAACACCTAGATATAATGGCTCCCTGGTTCTGGCGTACCGGGTCGCTTACCCTGCCCTCATGGGAAAAGTTGGGCCGCGATATTCAGTTTGCAGAGGAGGAGGGCGATATTGACCCCATGGTCCGCCCCATCTGGGAGATGGTGAGGGCCTGTTTAAAAACAGAGGGTCCCCCTGAGACTCATCCCGAGTTAGGGGAAGCACGGCGTGCCTTTGAGGAGGCCAGATCTGAGAGCACTAGAGACGGGTCACGATTTTCCTCTGAATCTGACTCGCCCGAATCGGACGACGAGGGTGAGTGTGTGGACCTAAAGGCCAAATACGAACAGGATAAGGGGAACAGAGGGAAAGAGCGTAACAACTCTTATGGGGCATTGCGCCACGACTTACAGGAAATAGGTGGTGATGAGGGAATGGCCGCTCTCAGCAGGGGGGCGGAGGTGGAACCCATGGCCCCACCCTGGGAGCCGCCTTTGAGGGAGGGAAGATGTGGAAGCCCATCCCATTGGGGGCCGCCTCCTCCCTTCCCTGGGCATGTGTCATTTCCGGAATGCTGTCCCTCTCAGGGCCGTTCCTTTCATGGTCACCTGTGGGACATGGCGTGCCGCGGCCTGTCATTTGATGACCCAGGACGCGGCCCTTATGGGTTTTTTCCGGTGCTCCAAGACGAAGCGGGAGACCCTTATTACCAACCCTTAGATATGAAACTACTTAAGAATTTAAAGGATGCCGTTGCTGCCTATGGCCCTAATGCACCTTTCACCCAGGCCTAGTTAGAGAACATAGGGACAACTAAGTTGACACCCCATGATTGGTTGCAGCTTGCTAAGGCCTGCCTGTCTCCTGGACAATTCATGGACTGGAAGGCATGGAATGATGAGTATTGTAATGAACAGGCGGAAAAGAACGCTAGAGAGCGCAACCGAGGGTGGAATAAAGCCATGCTTACAGGACAAGGAGATCATGCAGATGATCAGAGTAAATTCCCCCAACCCGTTTATGATCAGATAGCAAAGTGCGCTACTGCCACCTGGAGACGGCTTGCTAATGCGGGGGAGCATACTGCTTGCTTGACAAAGATCATCCAGGGAACCGCAGAGCCTTTTTCAGATTTCGTTGCCCGCATGCTTGACGCCGCAGGTAAGATCTTCCCTGATGCAGTCATAGCTGAACCGCTCATT
>PVKA01041603.1:0-18298 GCA_004027165.1 Ctenomys sociabilis | reverse complement strand
CAAGGAAGTGTCGGATTCACAGACAGCCTCGAAAGAGGACCCCCGTTATTCTGCCCATGGAAGTCGTTCCCACCAACGCCCCTCAGCCTCCCGGTATTACAGGCTCAGCCCTGACCCCCTATTGTAATGAAAACCAGCTCCCCCCACGCACCACGGAAAATCAATACTGCATTTTACTAAGTTTGCGTTAATTTTACACCTTTCAGCCTCCAGATGGGAATTATTGCCACAAAGACGAGAATTCCTCCTCTCCCCCACCCCGCAGCCGTCTGGGCATGAGGTCTGGAACACCCTATCGCTATTTTTAAAGGGGAAAAAAAATAGACGATGATGAAGAGACGCCGAAAGAGGGGGTGTTGGGGGGGCTGGAGCTTGAGAGATTTTAATAGCTAATAATGGAAGAGCATAAAAGCGCAGATCCAGTTGACGTGCACGGGCCCCTGCGCGAGCACTGCTGTCATTCTTGGGGTGCACTGTACGGGGGCCCGCTCCTGAGCATGCCGGCCCAGAAATATAAAGTCCAGATTTAATTCTGATACAGAGAAATACAATTTCAAAACCGGACGTCTTATCATCGGCGTGTCCCACTGGAGAACTCATTTCCCTAGCAAAGGGCTGTCAATGCCATTATGTTGTACAAGGAAGCAATTTACCACTACAGCTAAACAGGGCGACCAGGGCTGTGGGAACTTAAGCATTTGAAGTTATCGCTCCGCAAAAAAATAGCATTTCAAATGTCAGTGAAATGGGAAGGAATAATTGAAAAGTATCAATCAGAGAAGCAAAGGGGCTCCGAAGGCCGACAGCATCGACTCCCGGGCTCTGCTCCTTTGCTTTTGCTCCTGCCCTTGCCTGCCCTGCCCGCCTTGACGACCACCACCTCCCGCCGCTGCCGCAGCCCGCGGCCTCCTCCGGCAAGCTCCGCTTCAGCTCCGGAAAAGTCAGCCCTGCCGCCCGGCCCTTGCGCTGGGGCAGACGTGGGGAGAGGCAGCTGCGAGGCCTCCTTCCGACCCCTTGGGCTTCCTCTGCCAGGTTCTGAGTCACCACAGGGCTTCAGACCGTGGGCCCCACCTCCGGGGCCGGACCTCGCACAGGTCCTCTATGGACTGGAGAACATTCAGTGAGGCTTTGTGGGTGGAGTGCACCTCTGACACCTGCACTCTGAGAAGCCAAGGCAGGAAGATCACAAGTTCAAACGCAGGCTGGGCTGCTTGGTGACTTATGAGTGCCTGGCTTAAAATTAGAAAAATGTTAAAAGGCGGGAATGTAGCTCAGGGCAGAGGTGCTCAATTCAATCTCCAGTATTCAAAAAAAGAAATATAAACCTTGGGGTATGAGAAGCCTAGACCCGGCTTTCTGTCTTGGACCTAACTCTCGCGGGCCCTGCACTGCCAGACCACTAGCATCCCCTCCCTGCAGCCTACCAAAGGAGGCAGCAGCATCCACTGAGCAGGCAGGCTGGTGAAGGGAAAACGGCATGAGCACAAAGAGCAGCTGGCATGGGGCAGCTCTCCGTGCTGCTCTCTTTTGCACCCCACAGCTGAACACCTCCCTTGCCCCTCTGAAAGGTCCCACATGGCTGCTCTCCCCTAGGAGCTCTCTGCTCCTGCTCCCAGCAGACACCCTGCTCTCCTCAGCGCTCGGTGCTCCCTCCCACTAGCTGCCGTCTCTCTCTCTGTAATGCTGTCCCCATGGGGCTTCCCAGAGCTGCTGCCGCTCCCTCCATATCAGCCCCAGTGCCACCCTGTCCCGGGCACCCTCCCTGGCCAGCCTACTCGGGACTGCGCCGACCACCAGCAGCTGCCCTTCCTTCACCAGGGTCTGTTTCATGAAATCACTGTCAGGGTTTCCCACTAGAATAGAAACCTGATAAAAAAATTAAAAAAAAAAAAAAATATATATATATATATATATATAGCCCTGTCTCTCTTTGCTGCAGAATTCCTTCTGCTGAGATTAGGCACAAGGAAGGCCCCCAAGCCTGTGCTCCACAAGGGGGACACCAAGAGTGCAGGGGGCCCCTGGAGGTGCAGATGATGCCCAACTCCACGTATGCTGTGGATTTTTCCATACATGTATGCCTAGGATGACATCTAAGTTATAACTGAAGCACTGAAATAAATTAACAACTATCACAGTGAAGTTAAGCAATTATCACAATATGCTGTAATAAAAGTCAAGTGAATCTGGGGTTCACCTCCACTTGTTTCTCTCAACTGTAACAAGGAGGGTAACCTATATAGTATGGATACGCTGGGCCTAGAGTCTCAATGTGCTGGGTTGATTCACCTTCCAAGAAAGACAGCGAAAGATGGTATGAGATTTTCTCATGCTGCTTTGGAGAGCGATTTAAAACTTAAGAATTATTTCTTTCTGGAATTTTCCATTCATTTTGAAGAACAAAATTGGACATCGAGTAACCAAAGCCTTAAAGAGAGACGATACAGAGGACAAAGGTTCCATAATCACGGCCACTTGGTAGATCAAGGACAGAAGGAACAGAAGCCCCAGTCTTTGGGATGGAATCTGAAGTTGCAGAACAGAGAAGCTGGAGGTGGCGGGCATCCCCCAGTGTCCGTGGCCTCGGCCTCCCCGACCACAGTGGGTCACTGACTGAGACACATGCTCTGACTGAGCAGAGAAGCCCTCCTCAACACCCGCCAGCTCCTGCCTCCTGCCTCTTCTCAGCTTCACGCTTGTTCTCCTCAGTGAGCCGCCTCTGGAACCATTTCATCCGGGGCTCCTGTGTCCTCCCCAGGTTACCTCTGTCTCAGCACTTGGGGAGCCCCTAATTCCACAGCCTCTCACTGGGTCTGTCTGACCATACTGAGAGCAATGGCAGAGGCTGCTGACAGGTGACACACACACACACCTGGCCCTGCTCAGACATTCTGAGCCTCGCCTGTCTACCTGCTGCACCCCAGCCTGGGACGTGGCCCTCATCCCCATTTTATAGGTGAAGATACTGAGGCTGTCATCAACTACTCTTAGCACTGCCACATATAAACTTAGCAAAATGGAATAAAATTTTAAAAAGTTAACTATCACTAACTGCTCTAATTCTTCCATTCAAAAATACACATTGCTTCACATTTTAAGATTTTTGAAATTCAGATGCATCCTACAATCGATGTGAATATTTAACACGGGAACGTTTCTCTATTCTCGAAAATCTGTTGTTCCGTCTGACAGTGGCTGGCACTTCGGGGATGGGAAAGCGCGGATGTGTGAACTCAGTGACCCCGCCGCCAGTCCCAGTGCCCAGTTGCTTGTGTCCTGGGGACATGCTGCCGCCAGACAGATTCTCAGGGGTTCCCTGGGGGCGGCAAGTGTCCCCAGTCTTCCACACATGTGACATTTAAAGTCCTCCAGGCCTGCTCGTATTTGGATATGATCTCATTTTGACGTGGCTGTTCCCCTCTGCTTTCTTTTATTTGACCAGCGAATCCTCAGAATCCTCAGCTGTGCCCCGGCCTTTCCTGGGCCCCTCCAGCCTTCCAGGGTCCCTGCTGTGAAGCCTGGAATGTGCCCAGCTTTCCTCCACCCAACAAAGTTGCTGCACAGACAGGCTGCAAACGGCCCACCTGGAGGTGCAAAGTGTCCCTGAGGGCACGCCGGTCACAGGCAAGCTTTGCAGTTTCTGCTGGTTTCTTCACTTTGCTTAAACAGAAGAAGTAGGCCAAGGGCTACCAAGCAGATCCAGTGTCCCTTGTCCCTGGAATGACCGGTGGAGCTCCTTCATCCTGCAAGGAGCGCGGTGGCCCTCAGCAACACGACTGGATAGAGGTGCCAAGTCCAGGACCCACACCCCACAGAAGGCATCCAGAAGAAGCAGCTTGCGACCAGGGCACTCTTCCAAAAGCCATACGCCACTCCCCAATCTCATCGCTCAGCTACAAGTAAGGGGTGTGACACTTGCTACAAGTCACACTGTTGACACAAGGACCCAAGGACTGCTATGAAGGTCAAGATTGCCTTGAAGGTTACATACGAAATGCCATATAGACAAGAAGTAAAGGGACAGCACTGTGTCCCCTCACAGGAAGAGTGGCAGCACTGTCACAAGCTCTGGCTCAGCGTTCCCCACTGACTCCCTCAGTCCCCACAGGGGTCCTGGCTGGGGGTCCAACTATCCCCCTTGTAAGGTCAGTACATCAGGGCTCACTGAGCTTATACCACAGTCTCAACATCCCATACACACTGGGGAAGCTGAAGGACATGGGTGCCCGGCTCCAGGGCCTGCGGGCCTAGCTCATGCCCTGCTCCATTGCACCTTGCAGGGTGTCAGACACAGGGTGCATCTCCCCCTCATAGCAGCCAAAGAAAGGAGTGCCCAGCGTGAGGCGCCCCGGTCCTGAGAGCTGGAAAGACGTGTGGCTTGGGCAACCCATGCTGTGCTCCTAGGAGACTCGGTAAATATTTGTTGTGTGAATGAATGATCTACTCAGAGAATAGCATCCCTCAGTTGTGTTATTAGTGGCATCTGAATTATACCACCATCAGAACTGCAGCCCTTCGAAGGAGCTGCAGTAAGGCAGAGGCTCCTGATAACACACAAATCCCAGAGAGTCTGCCCAACGAACCGCCAGCTCTTCCAGTGCCTTCCAAAGACCAGAAGCCGCCTGCTCCTCTGCACGTTAGCCCTGTGTAGGAGCTAGAGAGGGTTAAAACATGACCTGGAATGAAATAATGAAATGAAATGGTAAAGAAAGAGAGGGAGGAGGGGAAAAGGGAGTATGATATGGGAAGGAAAGTTTTAAAAAATGAAAGAGAAAGAAAGAGAGAGAGAGAGAGAGAAAGAGAGAGAGAGAGAGAGAGAGAGAGAGAGAGAGAAAGAGAAAGAAAGAAAGAAAGAAAGAAAGAAAGAAAGAAAGAAAGAAAGAAAGAAAGAAAGAAAGAAAGAAAGAGAAAGAAAAGAAGAAAAGGGAAGGAAAGAATATAAAGATAAACAAACTTAAATTATTTTCTATTTTGGAGAATTCAAGGTCTCCAATGTCTAAAAAGTTGTTTTAGAACACCACTTTTAAAATTCTGCATCTTAATTGATATGAGCTGTGTAGTTTTCTTAAATCTCTCTGCACTAATTTGATAGATTGATATAGATATGTGAAAGAGAGAGAGAATATTTGCAAGCTACTTCTTCAGAAGGAAGCTCTGATGTCAGAATGAATCCCACACCCTAGGACCCGGGCTCGTGACCCTGGCCATTAGGTAGCTTGGCCCCCTGGGAAAGGAGGAACACAAACCAATTTGACCTGGGGTGAGATGAGCCAGCCTTGATTTCGGCCTCGCCACATCTAGAAGGGCCCGTGTTCCTTGCCTCCTATGGGGTAAAGTTTGGGCTTGCTTCTCACTCTTTGGTAACACAGGGATCTCCACGAGTCCTGGGTGTGGGCCACTGCAGGGGGGAGTGCGACACCACTTTTCTTGCTCTGCCAGACATTCAGTTAGCAGCCCTCACCCCCGCTTTTGGCTGTACTGGGAATGGAACTCAGGACCTTAAGCTTGCCAGGCAGGTATCTCCCCAGCCTGTCAGTGTCACTTTAGAAGCCCTAATAAAACCAAAAAGTAAGACCACAAAGATCAAATCTCAGACTTCCTTTCTCTGCATTAATTTGCACCTGAATTCTTCAATAAGGTATTTGACTTGAGTTTGGCACCAAAGAGATCCACTGTTAAAATAAATGTCAGGGCTTGGCAGATAGCTCAGTGGACTGACACACCTGCTTAGGCAGACACAGGAACCAGGTTCAATCCCCAGAGTGCCGTGCCAGCCCCACCCCAGGCAAACACGGAGACAGCGATTGCAACTGGGAGTGGTGGCGCATGTCTATAATCCCAGGGCTTGGGAGGCTTAACACAGGAGGATCGCTATGTCCCATCTGAGTGGTGAGACCCTGTAGACCCTGTACTTAATACATAAGATAAAATAAAATAAATGGCAAAAACCAAATCTGGCAGTGAACAGAGGTCTGACTGAATAAGAATAAAGTGGAAACTAAATCAGCACATGTGGAGAGGGCAGCTTTTGGGGTACGCTAGGGGAGGGCCCCACACCTTCTCTGTGAAGTCAGTGTGAGGCGTTGCCAGCTATATGACGTCTGCTGCAGCTGTCAGCTCTGCCCTTGCAGCACAAAAGCAGCCACAGGTAATCACGGGACACACAGACCAGATGTGGACACTAAATCTGAATCCTATGTAATTTTCCTGTCTTTTGATTTTTTTTCCTCCTACCATTTAAAAAATGTAAAAACTGTTCTGAGCCTGCAAGCCATGCAGAAATAAATGACAGGCTGAATCTGGTCCAAAACCTTTATCTTGCAAAGACAGTCTTGAAGAGGAACCTTCATGACCTGAGTTCTAGTTCCAGGTCAGCCACTGTGGCGACTCATAGGAAGTCTCTGGAAGAACATCTGCAGCCCAGAACATGTGCACCTGTCAGCCAGGTGGCAGGCTGGGACCCACAGCCTCCAGCATCCTTCAAGGTGTCGAGCACCTCAGCTCTGTGGAAGCCAGCCACCAGTGTCACCGAGTGAGGACCACCCAGTGCTTTCAAATCATCTGGCCCAGCACAAGGATGCTTCAGAATGCCTTGTTCCCATGTCACATTGTCCCCCACTGGGAACATCTCACTTCTTTCAAGGAGAAGAAAATAATTGACAAAACTTTCCCATGAAAGACGTTTGCCTAAACTCCACTGTCTGCAGCCTGTTCCAGAGGAAGCCAGAGGGCCGGGGGTGGGTTTTGAAGATACCCAGGCAGAATGAAAAACGGATGGGTGCTTTTCTGCGTAGAAGCTGCAAAGTTCATGAGTGAAAAAAGCCTAAATTAAAAATGAAGGCTATCAATATAGCTCTAAAAGCCACAGTATCATACTAGCTGTTTCCAATAAAGAAAATCCAGGCTTTTCTTCAAATTGCACTAAAACAGCAGGATTAATATTGATGCAGAAGGGGAAAAGCAAACAGACAAGCAGGGGCAAGACTGCACCCAGCCTCCTCCGAAACACATGTAAAGTTGGAGCTAAAATGTCATATGCATATGTAATTTATATGCAAAACTCTCCTATCTCAGGGCCACGGCTGCCAAGATGCCTTTCGCTACCTCCCAAAACCCACTGCAACTCCCTCATTTCATATTACCAGTCACCCACCAAGGGCAAGTGTGTCTGAGGAGAACAGGGAAACTTTCCTAAGGCCAGCGCATTCAATTCTGCTTGCAAGTCGCCTTCCCGGTCGCTCAGCAGGTTGCGGCAGGAAGACCTAGATTTCACTCCTGTGCAGGCTCTGTCCCTGGCAGTGCCTGACTGGAGCAGACTGCGAGCAGCCCTGCCAAAAATCCAAGGCTCTGATGATAGGAGCCAACCCCAGACTAATAATTTTATATCTCAATATAAGCAAAAGAGTTCCATAAAAATAGACCGCTCTTAACAGGATGGTGTTCTGAGCAGAGAGGGCTGGAGCGCGGTGCCGCGGAGCAGCTCTTCCCTATCCACAGTTCCTAACTTTAGCAACTTCCATATGCCTATTTGTCTGATCGCTGAACTTGGGGAAAGAATGGTGAATGAGATGTGACTCTTCAAACTCTGGCGCCTGGGAACTCGGGAGGTGAAATACCTATCAGTGTGTAGATAACACTTCCTTCTTTCAGGTTCCCAAGAGACAGAAAACAAACAAGCCTGAGGCTCGACTATGAGGATTTCTCCTCAAATGGCAGCATGCTAGAGAGAACACAAGTGCTTCCGATTGCAAATGAACAAGGAAAATATCGATGCCATGGAGAACAGGTGTGGGAATGGGTCAGGTACTCAAAAGAAGTGTTGTTTCTAATGGGCAAGGTTTGAGGGCACCATGATGGCTCAGACAGCCAAGTGTCCCTGTGCACGCTGACTCAGCTGTTTCTTCATCGAGAATCCTGTGTGAAGGGACAGAGATCTGTCTCCCCACGGAGCTCCAGGACGGCTGCCCCAGGGGGAGAGGCCAAGGCCAAAAGAGGCTCACTTCTTTAGGCTTACTGGGGGAGGAGGCCCCAGGTTCAGCACTTGGACGCAGATCCACCATCAAGAAGGGAGTAAAGAGTTCTAAAAGGGATGGTGAGAGTCTCTGGTGACCTTGTACATCAGTGAGAAGCAGAGGCAATTGAACACCTACAACAAGAGACCGATTTGAAACAGGTGGCCTGTGGAAGGGCCTGGGAAGTCTGAGTTCTGCAGTGCAGCCCAGTAGGCAGGAAGCTCCTCCGAAGTACATATCACATTCTGTGTGTGTGTGTGTGTGTGTGTGTGTGTGTGTGTGTGCTTTAACATTTTTTTCTTTCCATGATTTTATTGAAGAACAAATAGCAATAAGACAGTTTCAAATCAAATTAGTAGGACAGGGGCTGGGGAGATGACTCAGTGGAATAAGTGCTTCCCTCGCAAGCCCAAGGGCATGAGTTCAATCCCCAGTTCTGAAAAAAAAAAAAAAAAAGAACAAATTAGTAGGATAGATTCAATAATTAATACGTTGCTATTGCTTTCTTAGTGGTTATTCGTTGTACAAGGTGCAGACATGATATTCTATTTACAAACACTATTAGAGCAGATCCCTCTATTCATTGAATTAAGAGACTATAGCTATATACCTTTTCTAAAGCTGATTTATAGGACAGTTTCAATAATTAATACTTTTTACCTTGTTACCTTCCTAGTGGTTGTCCATAGCACAAGCAGCAGACAGGATCTCCTATTGCACTTTTGAGTCCAAGCCTGCAGGGCAAGCAGCTGGCTGGCCAGAAACTCGGGCTGAAGCTGAGGCTACGGGGTTGAGGCAGAATTTTGAGTTCTGGAAACCTGTTTTGGCTCCTAAATTCTTCCAATAGACTGGCTGAGATCCAAACACATCTTCAAAACACCTCTGAAGGGGTGTGTGTGTGTGTGTGTGTGTGTGTGTGTGTGTGTGTGTGTGTGTGATTTGTGGCTGACCTGGCTGAGATCTTAGATCTCATGAGATCTCATGAGATCACCTCCATGTATTACATCAAGAAATTAAACTAAGCATGGCAGCAGCAAGGATCCACTCAGCCAGAAGGACAAGGGACATCTAGCCACCTTCTGAGATGTGTGCAGGAGGACTGGGTCAGCTGACCTGACAGGCTCCTCCCTGTGTCAAGGGCAGCGCTTGACCAGTTAGGGACGGTGCTTTTACAGTGGGAGGGGCAAATGTGCAGATCAAAGTCGTGGTCCCGGCCACTCCTCACCCAGCCGTCTCCCTCAGTCTCCTCAGTACCTGCAAGCACAGAGGAAAGAGCACGCACTCACTCTTCTGGTGCACATGGGGAACAGGAGAGAAAGAGCTGATGTTTCACAGGGCCCGAGAGGTGGTCGTCTGGGGACCCTGTGAAGGCCTCGTCATTCGCGTCTTTCTAGAGACACAAGTCCATCCAGCAAGGGCACCACCAGTCATGCAGGCAACAGGGAGATCCTTACATAGTTACATAAAACACAAAAGTATCATGTGATAAATTTACATATAATATCTAAACACCTCATGCAAATCTAGAAAGCCTGTCTCCCTGAAAGATACCCCATGTATGAACACGTAGGTTGTGGGAAACACAGAGAATCGAGAAGCAGGAGATCTGCTGCTTGTGACTTCTGGCTCTGCCAACATGAGTGATGTCCACTGGTGGAGACACTGGGCCCAAAGGCCACGAGGCCAACAGTCCCCCAGAGAAGCTCTGGAGCCAGCATGCCCACCACAGCCCCCAGTGCCACTTGCCAGCTGTGTGACCTCAAGTGCCCACTGTGAGGACTAAAGAGACCCATTCGGAGCACTTAACACAAACCCTGGCAAGGATTTTGCCTTCCACATCTTTAGATGATACCATCTGTAGCATCCCAGATTCATGACAATCCATAACAGAGGTAAGCAATGCACCGTGCTGGCCAGCGTGGGTTATTCCACTGTCAGCACATATGGCAGTGAGTCCGAAGACTCACTCACTCACACAGAGCAGGCCAGGTCATATGCTCATGAAATGCGTGGCCTTGAAGGAGCCCCGTTCCCAGCCAGGGCCTCTGATTCTTGTTTCTGCTGAGAGATGTTCAAGCCTCGATGGTAGTCCTCAAGCCTGCATCATGGTGGGACAGGGCTGGGGCCAGAAGGTCCAAAGAACAGAGCCAGGATTTCTGATTATAGAGAGAGGGGGTGTACAAAAGATACAATCAAAATATAGAGCAGCTGTTTACATTTTTAAAGTTATTCCAATAAAAGACGTCACAGTTCTACAAGTCCTCTTCCCAAGATGTGAGCAAAAATATGGTGAGTACTGCTAGCAAGGTCCGTCTAACAGGAGGGCACTACTCCTCCCTAGGTTCTCTTCTGCATCTTCCCCAAAGTGGAAAGGACCATGAGAGGTCAAAATCTTAAGTCAGCTCAGCCTCCTGAAGCACTCACAACAGTACAGCTGAAGAAACTCTCGAAAGAGGGCTTCCATGGCGGCTTCAAGAAACGGTGAGAATTATGGAAGAAGATGTTAGCTGGGAAGGGGAGGATTTTGGACAGTATTAATTGCAATGTGCCTTTGACTAATGTTTCATAAATATGCATATTCGCTGTATTTGTCTGTCACACCTCATATTCAAAATGATATCCAAAGAGAAAAGGAGAGGGAGTTTTTCTTTAAATCCTAAGTGATCTGCACAAAAATATCAACTGATCTAACGTCTAAATAGTTGGAAAGCCCAAAGAAGAAAAGACACTGGGATGGAAAAATATTTTCTTAGTCTAATGAGATAAAGCTTGAAAAATGGTAGAAATGTCAATTCATGTTCCAAGAAGTTCTCCAAGCAGGATAAATGAAAAATAATCAAAACTAAAATGTACACAAGGCTAGGCACGTCAGGTTAAATCACTGAAAATAAAAGACAGAGAGAAAAATTTTAAAACAGCCAGAGAAACTAACCAATTACACATGGAATAGTGGTAGGAGTGACAATGTCCTCCTCAGAAATAATTCACGTCAGGCTACAGTGGGACAATGTGTTTAAATGCTGGGATTAGGAGCTGCTGATTATTGGAGCTAGCAAAAACATCCTTAATATTAAAAACAAGTCCAGATAAACAGAAGCTGAGAGGTTTATCAGCAACAGATCTACAGTCAAAGAGATGTTAGGGAAAAACTCTTCCTTACAGAACAATGATACCAGAAGAAAGCTTTACTCTGCAGAGAAATATGCAGTTGCCCAAATGGGAACTATTAAATAAATAAAACCAAAAGATGTTTTTCTCTTGTTTCTTGATTTAAAAGATATTGATGTTTTGGAAGTTAATGGCAATATATTTTGCAGCTTGTAACTCATGCGTAAGCACTGCGTATGATAATCAAGTACAGAAAGGATCAGTGGAAGTTTAGGGCTATAAAGATCTTGCAATATAGGTTACATAGTGTAATGTTCATTAATGATAAAATAAAAATATATCTTGCAATCCCCAGAACATCATTTTTTAGGCCAATGCAGGGTTTCTATATGCATTTCAGACTTGTAATGATCCTCCTATCTCAGCCTCCCCAGTGCTGGGATTACAGGTGTGTACCACCATGCCCAGTTTTAGGACTGGCACAGCATACAGGACCAGGGATCAAACTCAGGGCCCTGCACTTATTTGCCAGACAGGCATTTAGACCACTGAGCAATCGCCCCCATCCCCAGAACACCATTTTTTAAAAAATACCATGGAGGTATACCCAAAGAGCCAATGTAGGAGTTCTATAAAATCAAATATAGAGAAGACAACAAATGAGGAGGAAAAGGTAAAAGGAAGAGGACGAAACAAAAGGAACAACAGTCCTATGCAACAAATGGAAAATCAATAGCAAGATGGTAGACTTGACATCCACCACAACAGTAATTATATTAAATACAAGTAGACCAAATATTCCAATTAAAAAGCAGAGACATTCAGCCTGGACTAAAGACAGTAAAACACAACTACGTGCTTTTGACAAGCTGTATACTTTTTATAAAAAAGAAGACCATGCCCTTGGCTCAGAAGGTTCTGGGGGACAAACAGGAATGCAGGAACCCATGCTAACACAGCCACGCAGGGACAGGTGAAGCACTCATTGGATTCCAGGAGATTTAATTCAGGACAAGAAGCCAGAGCATGAAATCACAATGCAGAGATGAGGGAGAGCCCACAGTTCTCATTTCTCATGACGGATCTACCCTCAGCAAGACACCAGCAAGAGTGAAGGAGGAGGACGCAGCTCACGCTGAGCTAAGCCGAGGCTCTGGGGCAACGGACCCGGCTGGCGTCGTGATAGTGACAGTCACAAAGCCGTAAGCCTCTGTCCAGACAGTGAGGAGAGATGATCTGTGGGCAAGCAGAGCAGGGGTCTGAGGGTCCCTGGCTGAGGACTATGAGCCACAAGGAGGGAACAGGCAGGACTCTGGCTTTGATCCTTCCTGGCACCCCAAAGGCTCCTACTTTATCTGATTCAAGGTGTAGCTGGAAACCCAAATTTTTATTTATTCAGTTTCTATACTATCTGGTCATGAACTTGGGGCAATGGATAAAAATATGCTCAGCACTTAAGAATGAAATACGTTTTGAAGGAGGGAAGGGGAGCAAAATCACAAAGGCTGGGGTCTGCAACACTGAGCAGGTGCACAAATCTGGTAGAAAGGAGCCCCAAGCGCTTCTGAGACTCTGCAGCACCGCTGGGGACACAGAAGCACAGCAAGCCCCGAGGCAGCAGGCTGCACAGAGCCAGCCCAGCGCGCGGGTCTGGCATCCAGAAGAGGCTTCAAGTGAACAGAAAATGGCAAGGGGCGATAGTTGGCAAATGCTGACACATTTGCTTTAGGTGTTGTTATGGAGCTTATTCTAGGTGCCAGCCCCTGAGCTGACCAAACACAGGAGGAATAGTTGGAGTAAAACGGGAGATCCCTGCCTACATTCACGGGGGTCTGCAGTGAGGTGGGTATTTACTCAGGCATCTAGATGGTGCTCCAGTTCCTGGGTCATAGCCCCTGACAAGTAATCAGGTAAATAAACAGAACAAGCGGCATGAGAGAGGACAGCACAGAAAATCCTGGGGCTGTGGCCTTGGATTGGAGACCTGGCCAGGCTCAGAAGGAGACCAGCAACCGAAGAAGTGCGAAGAGACATTTGAACTGAGCTGGAGGAACAGAAAAGAGGTGAGTAGGTGGAAGAGGACTTGGGAGGTCGCTGGGGAGGTTGCATTTCTGTAGGACCACTCTGGCCTCTGTGTGGGGAACAGCTTGGAGGGAAGGGGCGCAGACCTAAGAGGACAAACGGAAGGCTCTGCAGAAACGCAGGCCTGGACAAGGCAGCTCGAACCCTGCAGCTGAGCTGGACCTATAACACAGGCTTGGGGGAAGCAGAGCAATTGTACACCCTCGGCTGGGATCCTGGGGATTCCTCGAAAAGGAGAAGGACAGGGCTGAGGCGCGGGCCGTGCCACCCGCGTCCCCGAGTACTGACTGCTCCCTCTGATCCACCCAACAGTCCCATGTCGCAGTCTTCCCCTTCTCAAAAGGATCGCCCCCCACCTGCCCCAAAAATGACGAGGGCGCCTCACACACCGCGCCTCCAGGGACCCCACCCATTCCCTGGGTTACTTTTCCAGCAGCAGTCCTCACATTCTCTACAATACCCTTATTTTTCTAAGCACTGTGAAAACTAAAGCTCCACAAAAGACAGGAATCACGTCTGAGCGAGCTCATCTCTGAGTCCGAGGCTCGTGACATGTAGTAGGCATTCAGACGCGGCTCTCCAAGGTGAGGACGTCACTTCTGCAAATCACATGGCCCACAGGAGTTGCTCCAGGAACACAAGCTACCAGGCTCTTGACAACACCAGCACTCTCGAGTGACACAAAGCCTAACTCCCAGGTCTGCCACGACTCCCTGCATCCATCTGGAGCCGTATCTTCCGGCACAGTGACTTACTCAATTCAACGTGTCTGAAAATGAAATGGCTTGCAATTAAAATCACGACCTGACTCCTCCACTTAGCAGAGCAGAACCCCAGCACCCTTCTGGGTCTGCAGGAGGCCGAAGGCACAGCTTTCACCTCCCCCTCAGGACAAGGCCCACAGTGGTCCCCACCCTCCACCAGCTTCGGCTGGCCTCTGAGCCTCCCTTTGGCCTCACAGCAATGCTCTGTGTATTTAGCTATGCTCCCATTACCCAGAAGGAGTTGGAACTCGAAGGAAGATAAATAGGACATCTTGATTCTGAGTTGAATCTTCCCATAGCGCAATCGAAGCGCCGTTCATCCTATTCTCACTGCATTGATCGGTAATTTTCATTTTCTAATTTCAAATAAAACCCTTTGCTGCAGCAAAGTGGCCAGCTCCTGGATGTAACTTTTCGGCTCATTTTAACTTCATCGCTTAAGGACATTCTGGTACCATCACTCTTAAGTGGTAATTCCACTTTTCCAATTAGACTGTGGGAATGAGTCAGATAAATGGACTCGTATCCCCCAAGCCACGAGCTCAGCCTTGCCGTGGAGCTGGGACGTGAAGAGCTAGAAGCTCCCTGCAGCTCTGCTCCAAGCCCCATAGCCCCTGCCAAACGGGCCACACTGCAGACCCGAGGAGTGGCGGCGAGTTGGCTCCTAGAGTCTGGGAGTTGGCCGGGAAGCGTGTCTTCTTCCACCGCTGCATAGCCTAGACCAGGGTGGCCTGGGCCTGTGTTCCACAACCTCCCGAGAGCTGTGGGTGGCTGAACTCAGAAGGGCAGGTGAGCTCCCCTGGCAGCAAGGACAAGGGCAGCTATCCTCCCCAGGAACATGTGCTGGCACCCCACAGCAGAGGCAGGCACTGGCCACTCAGACGTCGCAGGGGCAGGGCCCCATGTCAGGAGAGGGCCTGGGTGCCTGCCTGTGCACGCCCTGCAGCCCCGTCCTCCGGGGGTGCTGGGGGCAGTTCAGAGGACCGAGAACTCAGCATCCTGATCACCAGCTCCGGCGTCTTCTACCAACAGCCAAGCACTCTCTGGAAATAAGAAGTGAACATTTCCAGAAACAAGTATTTCCTAAGTTTGTAATAATTTTCATTATTGTATGCCATTATCATGGGCCATTTTATTGGTTGGTATTCAACACTTACTGTGCTTAACTTATTAAACTTTTTCAGAGATTTTATATATTTCTTAAAAAGCAGAGTCTACATAAGGTTCTATGTTACCCGTGGTTTCCGGCACAGGCCTCTTCTCCCTGTGGAGTAGGGGACACTGGGCTTCCAGCCTCACATATGTGGCCAGGGCTACAAAGCCCACACGGTGGGCCAGCACGAGCTGAGTGAGCGGAGGAGGGGCTCCCCCCGTAGCTCTCACGCCTGCGGACAGCAAAGCCCAGCAGATGCCCACCAGCGAGCACCACCCGTTGCCACGCCCAACCACAGGAAGGCAGGACTCGGGAGGACCTAGGTGAGAGGCAGGGACGCAGGAGCCAGTGCCCCCACCCCATGCCAAGGACTGGCGACTTAGAAGGAAGATCACACTCAATAGGAGTGGCTCGAGGGGGCCCGCACCTCCTCAGCCTTGAGAGTGGACGGCACAGGTGTCAGAGGGAGAAGGAGCCATGGGCCCAGCCACCTGGGGCTCCAGCGCTCCCGGAGCTGTTAGCTCTGGTGTCACCTGTAGAAAGCCTTCTAGAATCACATCCTGGGGCTGTGTGGATGGCCTGGGAGCCCAGGCAGGGAGCAGAGGCAGGGAACATCTCACACAGCGCCAGGGTGGCTGGGCATAGCTGTCCTGAAACAAAGGGACACACGCCAGGCCACACAGCCCTCTTGGGGTGCCTTCTCTTGAGTGTGGGCAGCAGCCACGTGTGCGAGTAACAGGCACGGCAGCCTGGGAGCCCCAAGGCCCACGAGCCACAGTGGCTGCTCTGGATCTCAGGGAAACACCAAACTCCCCAGAAAGGTCAGGGTCGCGTTGCCGCTGCTGAGTTCGCCCAGCTCAGTGGACTCAGTGCGCTCACGTGTGCGCATGCGTGCTCACGCGTGTGTAAGTGATAAATTCACATAAGGCACCGTGCGCCACTTTAACCATTCTGAAGTGTACGGCTCAGTGGACTTTAATACATTCTCCATGTGGTGCAACTACTACTGTCAACTAGATGTACACTGTCTGTATCGCCCTCAAAACAAACCCACAGCAGCCCCTCCAAACCCCCAGCCCTTGGCTCCTGGAAGGCACCAGTCCACTTCCTACAAATGCCATGAAACATCACGTGGACTTTGTGACTGATTTTGTTTCCCAAGCGTACTGTTTTCCTCGGTGCGACTGTGCTGTAGGGTGCATCACTCCTTTTCACAGCCACGTAATATTTCACTGTTCACATAGTTCACATTTATGACGTATTCACAGATAGCGAGGGGTGACCCCTGTTCACTGCTGTCCATGGTGCTGCAGTGGTCATTCAGGACTGAGCTTTGTTTGCACACCTGATTTCACATTGGGGGCTAGGGGAGTCTCTGGTGAGGAATCACTGGGTCTCGTGATAGCTCCACGTGACACACAACAGACTCCGTAAGCTATTTTGCTCAGCAGCTGTGAGCCTGTCTTTTAAACACCCCTAGTGTCTCATGGACTGTGTCTTTAAGTGGCCTTTGGTCACTGCTAGTCTTGCTTCGCGAGGCTGCCCGCTCCTCGTGCAGGGGCCTGCTGAGACTCACTGCTTCTCTGTCTCCAGCCCTCTGACTGGTGCAGTGCCACCACAATTCAACAGCCCGGCTCAGGGCAGCGCTGCCCCCTCGGTTTTCTCGCTGGTTCATGCAGCACACACTTACTGAGCCGGGGGAGGTACGGGAGTCACCAGCCAGCTTAGCATGGCAAAAGCAAGAGTCCCTCCTGGGCAGTATCCAGAGAGGAGGGGAAGAGGCCACGCTTCCCACTTCACATGGCCTTCAGGGCCTGAAGCCCGCAACTCCTCCTCTCCTCCCTCCTCCTAGATCTCACCCCAGGCAACTCTGAGAGCAAGAGTGTGTGAGGGACTGGATGCAATATTGGACTCCTGGGTGTAGCAAAGATGGCACCGTTCCAGACACAAGCCTTGGGGCCCTGGGCACCGGAAACAAAAACCTAGTGATGAAATCAGGGTTCTCTAAAGGAACAGAACTAATAGTATGCGCGTGTGCAGGTGGATGAATAGAAAGAAAGAAAGAAAGAAAGAAAGATAGATAGATAGATAGATAGATAGATAGATAGATAGATAGATAGATAGATAGATAGACAGACAGACAGATGCATATAAAACTATCCAAGTGGGTGCGTGAAGTTGGCTTAGAGCTCTGCCAATGAACCTTTTGGAGCTTTCCATGACCACAGCCAGCCCACTGCCGCACACATGCTATAGATTCGCGTCCTCTGGCCTACAGGACCTGCAGCTCCACCTCGGCTCTCTGCATGCTTGAGAGCTGGAAGCCTCAGAACTAGGCCAGACCAACCACACAGCCCCATTCAAGGCTGAAAGCAGAAGCCCCTGGTGAGATGCTGGTGTGAGCTCACCCCGAGGCTAGGGAAGCGGGAATCTGATGCTGCAGACAATGGCAGCCAAAGATGTGCCCAGTCAAGCAGAACTGAGCTTGCAAGTGCTGACCGGCTTCCTCTTCCTTCCTCTTCCCGTCCTTCCCCCCTTTGTGCACTGTCCCACGTGCCAATCATCTCTGAAAACTCCCTCAAGACACAGCAGCCTGTGCTTTGCCAACTTCCTAGGCATCTCCCAGCCACTCAAGGCCACACTTGAGATGGACCAGTGCACCTCTCTTGCCCCAAACTCAAGCACACTGCAGATGACAGCCACCACAGTCAGAGTGGGTAAGTGTCTTGCCAGGAAGTGGCAGCAGGACAAGCTCCACGCTGGTGCTCCTTCAGAGGTGCTGGCTGCTGCTGAAACAGGTCCCAGGCCCTTCACCTCTTGTGGAGCAATAACCAGGACCACCACTGCTGTCCAGTGCCTCCGCTTCGCTGGGCACTGTGCCCTGGGCTTGGTATGCATGTCGCTGCTTCGTCCTCCCCTCGGGCACACCTGAGCAGCCCTCTCTAGGGTTGAAGGAAAACAGACCTGAGAAAACTCATGCGACAGGGACAGATCCCACAGAGAAGCCAGGTCATCCTGGACCAGGGTGGACGTACCTCACAGTGCACTGCTTAGAACTTTCACAGCAGGATCCTTCATCCCTCCAGGCAGGTCTGTGCTTACAGGTCTCTGAGATCCTAGCTTCTTGCACTCTGTCTGACCACGCACAGGTGCCCATAAGTATTGGTGAAGGCAACAGC
>PVKA01041602.1:0-17975 GCA_004027165.1 Ctenomys sociabilis | reverse complement strand
CAAAAAAAAAAAAAAAAAACTAGTAAAAGTTAATCTACAAAAAGTTAGTAAACCAGGAAAAAGCCAGGTTATATATAGTCTTGTGAACTACAATAAGGATTTTTTAATTTTATCTTAAATATAATAAAACACTTAGGGGGGACCTGCCCATTAGCTCAGTAGTTTAATTGACTGCTTAAACAAAGCACTCAGGACCAGGATGCTGTGGTTCATCTCCAGATCAGGCCTGCCCTGAAGGCATTCTGAGCCAGCTCCCTGCCCCCTCAAAAAATCGTTCTGAACTTTTGGGGCAGGAAGATGGCTCAGGAGAATAAGGGCTTCCCTAGCAAGTGCAAGGGCCTGAGTTCAATCCCTGGTTATGCAAATAAATAAATATAAATAAATAAATAAAACAGTAATGAAGGGCTGGGGAGATGGCTCAGTGGAATAAACACTTCCCTGGCAAAAATGCAAGGGCCTGAGTTCAATCTCTGGTTCTGCAAAAATAAATAAATAAATAAATAAATAAATATAATGGGCAATTCACTGAGTTTGAAGCAAAGAAATCACATGTTATACTGCTGAATAGAGAAGTAACAATAATTTGGGTTTGGACAGAAAAATGGAAAGGATCCAAAGCAAGGTAGATAAACCAGGCATGGTGGTGCATGTCTGCAATACCAGCACTTAGTCTGGGGCAGGATGAAGTTCAAACACCTGCCTAGGCTACACAGTGAGTGACCAGCCTGAAATACATAGCAAAATTTTGTTATCTTAAAAAGAGGGTGGAAGTAAGGCAAAGCAATCAGAACAATCCCTGGTTCCACAAAACAAAACAAAACAAAACAAAAAACAAAAAACAAGAAAGACTGATTTGCACTAGAAAATTGATAGTGATGATGTACAAAAAAAGTAGATCCAGGACAAGTGTTGGAATTATAATAGTTATAGTATAACTTGGAGAAAGTATATATGCACGAGATAAAGAGGTCAATAATGCCTCACTCCAGCTCATTTCTTTCTTTCTTTTCTTTTTTTGTTTTGGTCTGCTCAGCCCACCCTGAGGGCAGGGCTGTTGTGGTATGTGGTGCTGGGGATCGAACTGCAGTCCCCTGTGCCTGCCTAAGCTTGCCTAAGCAGGTACTTTCAACTGGTGAGCTATCTTGCCCTTGCTCCAGTTTCTATTCTGTGTAACTGAATAAATGGATATGCTACTTAATGAAACAGGTCAGGAGGATAAAGAATTGAGTACAGAGACTAGGGAGATAGCTCATTGGTCTAAGCGCCTGCCTGGCAGGCTGTGCAGGTCACTGAAACTGGGCATTGTGGCACACACTTGTAATCACAGTGCTGAGAAGGCTGAGACTGGAAGATCACTGTGAGTCTGAGCTGTGTAGTGAGACCCTGTACCAAATAAATGATTTTAAAAAAAAATTTTTTTTCTAAAGAAGAATTAAGAGTATGGGACTAGAGGTGCAGCTCAGTGGTATAAGACTTTTCTAGCATGTGCCAGGCCTTGAGTTCAACTCTCCCCATGACAAAAATAATCTCTGTATAAAAATAAAAATTAAAACTTCAGTTTTACACAAATTTGAAATCACTGCCAGCCATGGTAGCACACACCTGTAATCTCAGAGCTGGGGGGCAGGGACCTGACACAAGAAGTTATCTGTGAGTTTGAGGCCTGTCTGGGCTACATGGCAACATTGTCTCAAAAAAAAGCTAGGCAAGAAATCAAGTTTATCTGTCAAGTAGACAATTGGCTATTTGGATGTGGCCTTAAAAACAAACAAAGGAAATAGACTAGAAATAAAAATTCTTGCTATCAATACATAATTGAAATTTAAAGCTTATGCAGGAATAGAAGAAAAAAGCGGATTCACAATTGAACCCAAACGTTCATTTTACTTTATAAAATATCTCTCACCTAGACAATTGGTTATACTTAAGGCACTGGGTTTTGCAGCTCTCCTTCACTTTATCTTTCAGCAGAATGCAACATTACACATAGATCCCTTTATCTCTCACAAGATTCATCCCTTATGGCCAATAATTGTTTCAATCTCTCAATGCTCCTGGTATCCCTTACTCTTTAGAGTAATTTCATCCATAATCATGGCTCCAATGACTATCAACACGTAATATACGCACATAACGCATCCATTAAGGTACAATATATATCCAGTCCAGAACTCGCCTGTAATCACAAACCCAGAATATATAACTGCCTATTTGACATTCTCTCTTAGGTAGCTCCTGTAGTTAAGAGAGTTTCAGGCACTGCCGTCCCTCATTAGACATGCACACAGCTTAAATTTTGAGAGGAACACTACAAAACCACTACAAGACAATTCTCCAAAATACAGGACTTTGTCACCCATTATTTCTCTTAATGAATAATCATTTAAAAAGAGGTTAACCTGACAACCACTACAAAACCACTACAAGACAACTCTCCAAAATACAGGACTTTGTCACCCATTATTTCTCTTAATGAATCATCATTTAAAAAGAGGTTAACCTGACAACCTGGTATAATGGCTAGAAAACGAAGATGATCAAGAGGGCGAGTAAGTATCACGACCAAGGCCTGATAGACGGGCGGCAACTGTGTTCACCTGAAAAGCCAACAGGCCTTGTTAGGGGACCAGCGGTGGGCAACGACAGTCCCAGAGAAAAGGGGACTGGCTTGGGTGCCAGATGTAGCTAGTGACAGTATAGACCAAGTCAAAAGAGGGAAAATCGAAAAAGGGCACCCAAGAAGAGTACCAGTGAGGCCTGGGGAGCGTCGAGGGGCTGAGGGCGGACAGCGGGGAAAACTCCAGAAGAGTGAACGCCGAGTGGGCGGACCGCAGGGGGAGGGGTGCTAGGGAAAACGGCTCAATTGAGAAGCCACCCTGGCCGCTTTACCTGTGGGTCCGGAGTCGCAAGACAAGTCTTCCGGAAGCAACGGAGTACGCACGGAGGGTGGGAAGCCAGAGGTAAAAAAACGAGAGGACAACGAGCAAGAAGCTAGAAGCCTGCTCGTTCCCCCAAAACAGGGAAAGCGGCTGATGGCGGGAACTGTGACTACACGCAAACACGCACGCACGCACGCACAGCGACCGAACTCAGCGCATGCGCGTAAATCTCAAACTCCGCCCCTTACGTTCTCATCCCGCCCCGGCACCCTGCTACGCCCAACCCAGTAAACCCCGCCCTTGCTGAGAGTAGTGCTCATGCGCACTCCCCACTTTACCAAACTTTTGCCTTCCCACCATTCCCTCCCACCTAGTCCAGATGGGCATGCGCAATTCTAGTCCTCTCGATGCTGCGGGGCATTTGCCGCCCTCCCCCGCCTTTGGAGGAGAGTCGGAGTTCCCATTCTGCCCGATGCGGGTTGTATGTGGGACTAACAGGTCGTGGTTGTCACTTTGGTTCTGAATCTTAGGTGGTCAAACGACATTGTACGACTTTAGGCCCAGAGCCAGGAGACAGGAAGTTGTGTGGGCGGGGTTAGGGGTGAAAGGTCGGCGAGCGGGGGGCGGAGCGAACCTGAGGCGGATGGCGGCTCATCACTTTCCTCGGCTTAGGCGCTGAAGCTGAGACGCAAGTCGGACGTTTTAGGCAGAGGAAGGAGAGCGGCGGCCGTTCTCAACATGCACAGCCTGGCGACGGCAGCAGTAAGTGGCTGGGCCCGCATCCCTGCCTCAGCCCCGCCTTCCGCCCCTCTACCTCCCTGTGCCGGGCCTGGAGTCGGCTACTTGTGTCCCAGTCCGCGAGGCCCTGGTACCTTACACGCCATGCCTTGTCTGTGGTGCAGCCAGCCCCTGCTTTCCTCGCCGGACGCCTCTCACGGCCTCCCGCGCAGCGCCTCGCGTTCTTTTCTGACGCCGGGCCTGGTCCCGCGCCCCGAGCGCATCCCGCGCGGCCCAGGCAGGCCATTCATTGATTCATTGCGCTGACCGACAGTTTCAAGGCGCCAGTTGTGTGCTGGGCACCAGCAGAGATGAGGGGAATTCCGTGGTCTAACGCCGCCGTTGCCCTCGGAACTCATCGCCTAGGCACGTCGTGGAGTGAAGGAAATGGCTTCTGGCTCCAGCCGTTTGCCTTGCCTACGCTAGTCCGAGGCCCAGATTCATCTAGTTCTAAAACTTTTCTCGCACAACTTATTTTACCACTGTGATACTTTAACAAAATGAACTTTGTAATTCACTCGTGTAGAATACCCCTATAGCTTCTCTTTGCATTTATTTTTCTTTTTGAGATAGGGTCTCAGTATGCAGTTTAGGCTAGCCTTGAGTTTCCTTTAACACCCCTAGGCTGGTCTCGAATTCGCGGCGATCCTCTCACTTCAGCCTCCGAAGTACTGGGATTACAGGTGTGGTCTGAAACACCTGGCTGGCATTGCATTTAGATCTCCCTGGCCTGCAAGGCCCTGTATGATGCGGTCCTTACCCATATTGTACATCATCTCGCTTTATGTCTTTTGTTTCTCAAGTTCCAGCCAAGCTGTCCACCTTTCAGACCCTGAAACATGCGTTTCTGGCCCCTGTACCTGAAATGTCCTTACCTCTTCTTACACTCTCACAACTTATAATAATCGATTTCTCTTCCCTTAGGTCTCCACCTCCATCTGGCAGAATGGCCTTCGCTGGCCCAGTCAGTGAGACTTGTAACCCCTAACTTGGCCCTCACAGAGCACTTATTTCTCTTTTACAGCACTGATCTCAATGTGTTACTGGATTTTTTTTTACCTAGGAGTTGTCTGTGTCCCTCCTGAGGACAAGGATAGGGAGTGTGTGAATCCTGTAGACATGGTTTTTTTTTTTAGTGCTAGGAAAATTCCTGCTATGAAGTAAGGACCCAGGTACTAATGGAAAGATTACATGAGGGAGAGGAACAGTGAAAAGAACAATCATAATAGGGTAAAGAAACCATTTGATTTGATCACATTCCTCTGAAAGCTAATTCCATTTTATATGGTTTCACTAAGGGGATATTATTTAGAAGTATTCACTGAAATTGTATTTTTAGGCAAAATACCATAATTACTATAAAGTGTATGGAAAGTGGGCATGGTGGCTCACACCTATCACCAATCCCAGCACTGGTGGCTGAGGCAGGCAGATTACCTCAAGTTCAAGGCCAGCTTGGCTTACAGAGTGAGTTCAGGGCCAACCTGAATTATATAGCAATAATAAAAAATCCCGACTCAAAAATTTAAAAAATAAAGTACCAAAGATTGCCTAAATTATCTTAACTTTAAAAAAAGTGAAAAATTCAACTGTGACTTGAGTTTCTTGAAGTTTGATCTGTTGGGCTGGAGATATAGCGCAGCTGTCTAAGCGCCTGCCTGGCAAGCGCTAGGAACCTGGCTTAATACCTTGTAGCCCATGCTGAGGTGGCCACTGAGACTGCTTGGCACAGGCCTGTAATCCCAGTGCTGGGAAGGCTAAAACAGGAGGATCACTATGAGTCAGTTACATAGCAAGACCCTGTACCAAACACATGAAATTTAAAGGAAGTAAATTTGAGCTGTCGTCTTGTTCCCAGAACCAGTACCTGTGCCACCTGTTTCTAGTTTTGTTTTGTTTTTTTAACTATTCAAAGTAGAGATGTATTTTATAAGGCTCAATTAGTATTCTTATTCCTTCTGAATTATACTTGTAGTTTGAGAAGCAAGTTTGCTGCAGGTATGAAGAGGTAGCTTAAAGGGGGAATTCTTCGAAGGTTAGCTTGCCCATCTTTCAAAATCTGATCATGCATCTTTCCAGAATTTGTACTTGTGACACCAGACCAAGCCACTTTTCCCTGTACGTCCCAAGGCTCTGTATCTGTTCTTTTTTAAAAAAACCATTAAAACTGTAACACGTTTATAAAAAGCTGGTTGTGGTTGTGCTTCAAGCCTGTAATCCCAACACTCAGAAAGTGTAAGCAGGTTATCACATTAAAGAGGAGCCCAGACTATATTATAAACAAAACCTTGTCTCAAAAAATGAAACAGCAATGAAAAACTTAGTACATAACTTATATTCAATGCATGTTTCTTCAATTAAGTTTAAAATACCTTGCATTAATTTAAAATGGGAACTTTCAGGTGTACTTTCATTTGTTCTGATTGGACCACAATAGCAGCTTTGACAAGTTCCTTTGTACTACTTCATGAGTGATGAAACAAATAGAGAAAATTGAGACACTTTATTTTTAATCCTTCATGTCTCTTCTTAAGCCAAACTGCCTATATTCTGATATAGGTAAGGTGGCAGTGTAATGATGTTTCATTGACTAGAAATTGGAAAGAGTTAATATATGTAGCAGGGCACACAGTAACCTAAAACATTTGAAAAAGAGTTACTTCGCTCAGTGAGGAAAACTTGTATGTATGTCTACATTTTATCTTTTTTTAAAAATAGATGTCATCTGTTCAGCTAGAAGGTAGAAAGTACTATCAAAGGTGAATGTAATCACACACATGAATGCAGGTTGTAATTTACTAGAAGAATAACATGTACTGAGATAGTTGGAGAAAAAGCATCAACAGGATTATTCAAAAAAATTGAGAATAACAAAGCTCTTGCTTGTTAACTAAGTTCATTTATTGTTAAATGACTAATTCCTATCTCAATAAAGTAACAAATTACTTCATTTTGAACTTGGATGGTTGCTTGAGATTAGTAGAAACAGAAATCTGCATGTGCCATAGACTCTTATATATGGACTTATTCTAGTGAAATAGCCAAATGTGAATGTTTAGGAGCTGCATTACATTATGCATTTTTAAAAATTCTTAATGATTTCCACTGGCAATTCTAGCATTCCCAATTCTTTGTCTTTATCTAATGAGCACTCATTTAAAAAAAATTTTTTTTTTCTTTTTTCTATCTTTTGAAGCTGTGATAGGCTCCCACATGTCCTCATTGGCAAGTAGAACTCTGCACTTATATACAGAATAATTCACTGTCTTTCCCAGTCTTCTTTTGTTGCTTTAAGCAAATTTCTAGCTTCTTTTTGCTTGTTCACTTACATTTTTAAAAGTTATCTTGACATGGTTGCACATGCTTGTAATCTTAGAACTCTGGGAGGCTGAAGCAGGAGGATTTGTGGTGAGGTGTTGGACATCAAACTTAAGGGTACTCTACCACTGAGTTATATCCCTAGCCAGTCTACCTTTCTTTCCTTTTTTTGTTGAACTAGGTTGGCACAAATGTAAAATCCTGCCTCTGAGGATTTTATATTTAGATTTTATACTGTATACCATTATGCCACTTTAGGCTCTATAATTTTATAAATTTTTTATATATTTAGTACAGGGTCCCACTGCACAGATTGGACTCGTAGTGATCCTCCTGTTTTCAGCAACCCAAGTGCTGGGATTACAGTCATGCACCACCACACCAAGTCCCAGTCACCAGGGCGGGGCCTGCACTAAGGCATGCCATGGATTAAACCTGGTTGCTGTATCTGCCTAAGCAGGCCCTTGAATCCGCTGAGTTAGCTGGCCAGCCCAATTTTATGGATTTTTGAAGATAGTTAATCTGAATACTGTTGAAAAGTATGTAATTTTTGCTTTTGAGGTGCTGGGGATCAAACCCACACGTTAGGCAGATGCTCTATCATAGTTACCTCACTAGCTCTAGAAAATGTTTTTTTCTTAGAATATCAGCATTGTATTCATACTCAAAGACGTAAGTTACAACATCTGTTATTGACTGTCATTTATTGGTAGGAAAAAGCCATTCTGGACCTGTTTAGTTATACTGATAATTTGGCCTTTTTTTTTTTTTCCCCCCTTTTTCTTTTTTGGTGCAGGGTGTCACTACTCAGCTCGACTCGTTGTTAATCTGATTTTGTCTCCAGTGCTGGGATTACAGATGTGCACCACCATGCCTAGACCCTTAATTTGGCTTTTTAATTTAATTTTTGTTTATTTGAGATGGTTTCACCATGTTATTCAAACTGCTTTTGAGCTCACACTGTAGCCTAACATAGTGGCCTTGAACTCAAAGCAATCCAACTCAGCCTTCCAAAGTTCTGGGATTATAGGTAAGTGCTGCCATGCCCTGATGTGATTGTAGTTCCATGAGCATTTGTCAAAATCCTTTGACATGTGCACTTTAAATGAGTGTGTTTGTTGTACACAAATTTTGCCTCAATAAAATTTGCTTTTTTCACCTCTGTGAACTAAAAGTATAGTAATGCTTTAGCAAGAGAACAATTCTAACTGCCCCAGGTGAGAAACACAGTGACTGCCATCTTTCCCAACAAACACAAATGCAACCATCTTCCTCAGAATTGTAAGACATTACATTCACAAACCAGGATACCCTCAATGGATGTGCTGGCACATGCTTGTAATCTCCAGCACTCAGAAGGCTGAGGTGGGAAGATAGCCCTGAGTTTGGGCAACCTGAGCTACATAAGGAAGTTCAAGCCCAGCCTGCACTATATAGTGGACATAGACCCTGTCTCAAGAACAAGTCAATGAATTACAACTGTAATTTAGTCTGATACTGGCAATTTAGTATAGTTCCCTTCCTTTAATGATAATAAAGTTTAAGCTTAGAAAGTGAAGTGACTTATCCTAGGTTATGCAGTTCTAGAAATGATTGAGGTGAGTTTTGAGTCAGGCTCAATCCAATATACATTCCACTTATATACTACTTATCTGGTTACCTACAACTGACTTTCCTGCATTACAGTGTTCATGAATTACCTAAAATTATTTGTAGATTTGTTTTGCAACTGTATTTTTCTGAGGAAAACATCACAGTTCTCACTTGATTCTTTTTTTTTGTATTTAGTACAGGGTCTCACTACATAGATCGGACTCCTAGTGATTCTCCCACTTTCAGCATTCCAAGTGCTGGAATTACAGGCAGCCATCACAGCCCAGTCTCAATCTCAATCTTCTCAGCGTGCCCCAGGGGATCAACAACCCCAGCCACTGTTCTCTGCCTAAACAGGCACTTTAGTCTACTGTGCTATCTGGCCAGCCCTCACACTTAATTCTTAAAAGTTTTTTTTTTTTTTTTTTAATTTTACTCATTTGGTCCAGAATCTTAGTATGCAGCTTGGATTTTCATTGTTCAAACTCCCCAGCCCTGAAATTACAGATGTGTGCTACCACACCTGGTTTTTGCACCACTACGCCCAGTTTTGGTGGACAGCACGGCATGTGAAACTGGGAATCCAGACCCTGGTCCTTGTGCTTTCCAGGCAGATGCATAGACCTTGGCACTGTCTCCCAAGCCTGATTCTTAAAATGTCTCTTAAAAAAAATCTGTGCTTTTAATGGTCATTATCATGTAATTATTGCTAATTACTGTTTTTAAATTAGGTAATTTCAGAGGCCAGGGAGATGGCTCAGTTGAATAAGGGCTTCCCTGACAAGCGCAAGGGCCTGAGTTCAATTCCCTGGTTCTGCCAAAAAAAAAGAAAAGGTAATTTCCATAGGGAAGTCCTAAGTGAATTTGCTTATCTACCACTGGGCAATTTTGCTGTTTCACTGAGTTTTGTATTAGTTGCAGCCTAATACAGAAATATTTTACTAAATTAAAAATGAAAATTTTTCTATAAAAATCAAGAGTTGTAGCATCTGAACTATGAATCTTGACAGATTTTTTTGTATTTCATTCTGTTCAGATTGAAGTAGGCTCTTGTTCTGGTCCCCAAGACTGCCCTCCAATTGCTGCATTCAAGCAGTGCTCCTGCTTTAACTTCCTGAGTAACTGGAACTACAGGTCCATGCCACTGTGCCCAGCTAGGAGCTCTTTAAGGAGAGACTAGGAATAAGAAGAAAATTTGGCTACTACTTTCCATAGTTTCACTCGCTTAAAATGAGGACAATTTGTACCTTATACTCATTAAATAAAACTTTTTTTGTGGTACCAGGGATCAAACTTGGGACCTTGCACTTGGGAGGCAGGCATTCATGCCGCTGAACTGTCTCCCCAGCCCAAAACTTTTTTGATTAAAAAAAAAACTTAAGCACAGTTCTTTCCAGCCCTGCCCTTAATTTGGCACTTCTTGTCCCTTTTTAGAAGACATTAATTTTTTTAGATTCTTCTGTTTTTATGACAGGTGTGCTTGAATAACCCAAAACTTAGAATAAAAAAGGTTTTGAGGTTTTGGGATTTTTTTGTTTTTTAAGTGTATTTAGTATAGGGTCTGATTACACAGCTTGGATTCGTAGTGGTTCTCCTGTTTTCAGCCTCCCTAGTGCTGGGATTGCAGGTGTGCACCATGATAAGGGATCAACCCTGGTCCCTGCACATTCCTAGGTGGGCACTCAGTCTCCTGAGCTATCTTACCAGCCCTTGAGTTTTTATTTATTGCTGCCTCTAATAAGATTAGGTAGGGGGCCAGGGAGATGGCTCAATAGAATAAGTGCTTGCCTGGCAAGCACAAGGGTCTGAGTTCAATCCCCAGTTCCACCAAAAAAAAAAAAAAAGATTAGGTAGGGCCCGGGGGAGATAACTCAGTAGAATAAGCTCTTGCCTGGCAAGCGCAAGAGCCTGAGTTCAATCCCTGATTCCTCCAAAAAGGAAAAGGAATAATAATAACAATAATAATTTTTCTCTGAGACTTTCGTATTATTTTGGCTAGGTCAAAGTAAAAAGTTTCTTAGCTTTCAGTGATCTCTAATCTTCCTATTTTAGTGTATGTGCCACTGAAGCAAGCATGAGCTCTAATCGTCAGACAGATAAGGAATGGCATTAGCAAAGAGATTAAGAGCATAGGAATATAGTTCAGTGGTAGGATGCTGGACTAGCACACACAAGACGCTAAATTTGGTCCTTAGCACCACCAAAAAAATAGGAGTGCGTTACCAGACCACCTGTGTTCAAATTTTGGCTTGCCATTTAGGTTTTATTTTTATATTTATTTTATTTATTCTTTTTTTTTTTTTTTTTTTTTTTTTTTTTTTGTCTTTTGGAGACAGGGTCTCACTATGCAGTTCAGGCTGGCCTTAAACTCACTTTGTAGCTTAGGCTGGTCTCGAACTCACAACAATCCTCCTGCCTCAGCCTCCCGAGTGCTGGGATTACAGGCCTGCGCCACCACGCCCAGCTTAATTTTAGCTTATAGTACATGTTGAATAATTATTGAATAAATTTTTTCTTTTCTTTTGGCAGTACCAGGGATTGAACTCAGGACTTTGCACTTGCCAGGCAGGGCCTTATGCTGCTGAGCTACATCCCCAGTCCGCCATTTAGGTTTTAAATGTTTCCTTTTGAGAGTTCGGGAAAGGGAATATGAGGGACATGGTGTATAGAAGTCATGTGCTACTAAGGGCAGGGTAAGGATACCAAACACAAATCACAGACTGATCTTGTTCTAGTTTACCTATGGTAGTGTATGTTTGACAAGACTTTAGGAAGGATTGGAATGGGTTCTGATTGGTGCTCCCTTTAGTTATTGGATTGTGATATTGTTACAAGAGGCTGTGAGCAGGGTTCCTAACACTTTTTTTTTTTTTTAGGGAAGGGTCTACAGGGTGTTCAGAGTCTCAGTACTAGATCAGACTTTTTGTGATCCGCTTGTGTACAGCCTCCCAAGAGCTGGGATTACAAGCACACGTCACCATGCCCAGTCTCAATTGCTATCTCAGTGAACCCTGGGGACGGGGGCAGCACAGCAGGCCCTGGGATCAAACCCCCATCCTCTGAACCTTCTTGCAGGTGCTTTAATCTGTTGAGCTATCTGCCCTCTAAAGCTAAAATTTAGCCTGTGTGTCCAAAAACTTTTTAAATGATGTGTTCTAAACAGACATTTCTAAAACTACTATTTTTCAGTTGATGGCCTATTGATCAGAGCATAAAAAGGACAAGAGCTTAAACCCTACTGCTTTTGCTGTTACAATAGAGTTACGCTATTTTTATCATATTGTTGCTTTAGTAACCTTTGATTCCTTGAAGAGCATCACTAATGGGAGTTACAAAACAGCTTTCAGCAGATTACTGTAAAGGAAGGCTTAGCTGCATGATATCTCAGTCCATTTAGCCATTTGTGGTTTATTCTTTCCTAAAAGTGAAATGATATTCATCAAGCTAAAAGCTTGTGCTCAAGCTTCTATTTACAGAAGGCCATTATCAAGGTTGGATAGAGTAAATATGGGTCCACCCTGTGGTCTGTCATAAACTTTATTTGTTTATTTATTCATTTATTTATTTGGCAGAACTGGGGATTGAACTCAGGCCTTTTGCACTTGCCATGGAAGTGCTTATTTCACTGAACCATCTCCCCGGCCCTGTCATAACCTTTATTCTGTCCTTCCACAAAGAATTCTTTTAGGCCAACATGTCACACTAAGATGCAGTGGAGACTGGTAAATACTATGAAAAGTATTATGGTTCAAAAAAGCATTGAATATGCAACTTAATACCTGGGTGAACTGAACAGATTGATTCAGTTGAGTGTGAATGATCTTATCTGTAAGTGTACTTCACCCTTTTATCTACCTATCACTCTTTCATTCATCATGATTTAGAGAAAATTACATGAGGAATTGGACATAAAGATAGAAATCACCATAAATTTGTGATAAGTTTGTGGCTTAGAGGTAGGAATCGCAATCATTTTTCTAATATGCTATCTTGCTTTCCAGATAAGAATGAGGAATTTAACTAAAGTTACAAGGCTATTTGATAAGTATGAAAAATAACTGAAATGCTCAAATTTAGGGGAAATGTGATTCTTTAGCATATTAATGAAAGCATGTTTTATAAATCTATATAGTTCCTACATTAATAAGCAGTGAATGTTTTGGGTTTTGGTTTTTTGGGATTTTTGGTTTTTTGGGGTCTTTTTTGCAGAACCAGGGATTGAACTCAAGCCCTTCCACTTGCCAGGCAAGCGCTTATTCTATTGAGCTATTTCCCCAGCCCCAGCAATAAATGTTTTTAAAGGAATGGAGGGAATGCATCCATCTATCTATCTGGCTGGCTGGCTGGCTGGCTGGCTGGCTTGCTGGCTGTCTGTCTCCTTTTCCATGTTACGAGACTTTGCTCCTTGGAGGAGGTCAGAATTAATGAGGAATCAGTAATGGGGCACAGTTTGGGTTTTTTTTTTGCTTTCTTGTTTCAGAAACTATTATAGGCACAAGGTTAAAAGAAGTTTAAACTATAATGAACTGTGAAAGCTCCCATTTACATCTCTACCCACTTATTTGTCTAGAATCATTGTATGTAAACATATAAGAATACATACATTTATAGTACTATAAGCACATTGTGTATGCTGTTGTGTACCCCTTTTTGTTTTTTATTTAGTGTCAGTATATAGAGAGCTATCTTGCCATGTAATGAACTATGTATTCCAGGCTAGCTTTCCAGTTTGTGGCAGTTCTACCTCAGCCTCTAGACTGCTAGAATTAGGTGTGTACTGCCATGCCCAGAGCTATCTTTTTTTGCAAAGGGTTACATAGTATTCCACTGCAAACATGTACCAATATGCATTTAATCAATTTCTTACTGATAATTACATTCATTTACTGCTTTAAAACAGTACAACAACAACAAAAATAATAGGACAGTACAACAGGCCAGACATTGTGACACATGCCTATAATCCCAGCACTAGGCAGGCTGAGCCAGGGAGATTTCTTTAAGTTTGAGGCCAGCCTGCACTGCATGATGAGACTTCGTATCAAATAACAAAAAAACCAGTAAAGCAGTAAACATCTTGGTGTGTCTTCGGTATGACCCAAGCATACCTACAGGAAAAATTCCTGAATGTAGAATTATTATTAAAGAATGTGAGTATTGATAACTGCTAAACAGATTGAATTGGTTTATATCAAATATGTATATTTATAAAAGCCCCTCTGATATTTATGAAAGGTACATTCCCTCCAAAGCACTATTCAGGGTGAGACGTGCTCTGATTATAATAAACTCAAACTTTCTTCTTTTTTCCTGAAGCCTGTGCCTACTGCACTGGCTCAAGTAGATAGAGAAAAAATCTATCAGTGGATCAATGAGCTATCCAGCCCTGAGACAAGGGAAAATGCTTTGCTGGAGCTAAGTAAGAAGCGAGAATCTGTTCCTGACCTTGCACCCATGTTGTGGCATTCCTTCGGTACTATTGCAGCACTTTTACAGGTGGGTTTACATCCATGAATGGCACTTCAGTCATCTTCACCATACAGTACCCCTTTTCCCCCTCTGTCTTTGCTCAGATGATTTTTGAAGTCTTTCAGAGAAATGACTCTTTAAACCTTAGTATTTCTGAGAACCATAAAGTGCTAGAAAACTGTAAGGTGTGGGGAGGCTAGGGAGATAGATGGATCAGTGGAATAAGCGTTTCCCTGGCAAGCGCAAGGGCCTGAGTTCAATCCCCAGTTCTGAAAAAAAAAACACACTATAAGGTGTTTGTCTGAAATGCAAACTCTTGGATCCTGTGCAATAAATTCAATTTAGTCTGTCTAGGGTGGACCCTAAAGTCTGTATTTTAGCAAACAGGTGATTCTGATGCAATAATCTAAGAATCTCATTGAGAAACGGCCTTAGAATTACTACAATAGGGCCAGGGAGATAGCTCAGTAGAATAAGGGCCTGAGTTTAATCCCCAGTTCCAAAGGGGGAAAAAAAAAATTACTACTATACTAGATTTGCATAACGTAGAGAGGTGTAAGGAAATGCAAGGTAAATTCTGTATGGAGATGGGAAAGAAATATTAAGAACAGCTGTAGGATTGAAAGTGGAGGCACTTGTGCATATAACTGAAGTTTGATTCAGGCCAAAATGGTTCTTAGTGGGAGTAAATTAAAATAGTATAATGCCTGGGGCCAGGGAGATGGCTCAGTGGAATAAGTGTTTCCCTTACAAGCATAAGGACCTGAGTTCAATTCCTGGTTCCACAAAAAAAAAGTATAATGCCAGATATCATGATCATCCTTTATCTTATCTCCCTATTTGTAGTTGCTAACCAAACTCAGACTTTATTTTTTAATGTATGTTTTTGAGATAGGGTCTCACTGTGGAATTCTGGCTGCCCTTGAGCTTACTTTGTAGCCCAGATTGGTCTCAAATTCAATGATCCTCTTGCTTCAGCCTTCCAGATTATGGGCATGTACCACTACACTCATCAAGCTCAGGCTTCTTTATGAATCACTGTGGTTGATTTGCTAATCCATTCTGGCTATCATTTAAAGTAGGATCATAAATAATAAAGTAGGATCCTGTCAAAAGGAGAAATTATAAAAGTAATGGGCTGGGTAATAACTTGGTGGTCTAAGCACCTGCCTGGCAAGTGCAAGGACCCAAGTTCAATCCCTCATACCACATGCTATTCCAGACCTGGAACCCCAGATGTACCTTGCTGGCCACAGTGGTGCATGCCTATAATCTCAGTGCTGTGGAGGCTGAGATAAGAATTACTAGGAGTTTTAATTGTGTAGTGAGATCCTATACCAAACAAATAAATATTAAATATGTATGTATGTATGTATGAGGATCTCTGAGTTAAGACTCAGCAGCAGCAAAATCTAAGAGGAACTGTAGGTGACCACCATTGCTTTTTAGAAACCAAGTGTGGTGGCACATGCCTAGTAATTCCAACAGTCTTAGTCCTAGACAGGCTAATCACAAATTTGAGCTCAAGCTTGGCAGGAATCTGTCAAGGAACTTTTTAATTTCTTTAAAAAGTATTGGTGCGAAGATCTTGGATCCAAAACTTGGTACTGTAGGAGAGAGAGAAATCTTCCTAGAGACATGTGTAGAAATGTCTTAGTCAAGTATGTTTGTGGTCAAAGGATAGCAACATTGTCTGCTTCTTAGTTCTTACAGGATAAATGGAACTAAACAGATTTGTTTTCTTTTGTTTTTGCTTTACTACTCTGGGAATTATATAATTAGTTATTACTTATTGATCTAGTACTGGTTTTCACTTTTTAGGAAATTGTAAATATTTATCCATCTATCAACCCACCCACCTTGACAGCACACCAGTCTAACAGAGTTTGCAATGCTCTGGCATTACTGCAGTGTGTGGCATCACACCCAGAAACCAGGTAAATGCTTTGGGTGAGTTGGGGGAGGGGTATATTTAATACTGTCATAAGCTTTTGCTAAGTGGTAAGAAGGGCAAGCAATGGGGTTTGGCTGGAAATCTTCAGGACTCTTAAAGTTTTTTGTTTGTTTTGTTTTTTAATGTGTTTAGTGCAGGGTCTACAGGGTCTCACTAGGTAAATCAAACTTGTAGTGATTATCCTTTTTTCAGCCTTCCAAGAGCTGGAGTTATAGTCCTGCACTTCCACACCCAGTCTCAACTGAGGTTCCAGGGTGTCCTGAGGGCAGGGCACAGCCAGCCAATGCACTCTGCCTAAGCAGGCACTTTAACTCACTGAGCTATCTGGCTGGCCCTTCACAAAATTTTTTTAAAGCTCCTTTCCCACTTAACTCGGAGTTATTTCTTCCTGCTCTCCTCCTTCCACCTGCTCAGTTTGGGAAGTTGGTCTCACTAAGCCAGAACTACTGAATGCTGGGATTGTAGACATGCTCCATCATTCCCAGCAGATCTCAGATTCAACTTTAGAATCCTTAATAAATCCTAGGCAGCCTTCATAGTAGATGAAAATTGGCATGCAAATTGAAGGAACATTTTGTGATTCTGACTTACCTGGAGAGTTTTTTTTGTTTGTTTGTTTGTTTGTTTGTTTTGGTCTTTTTGAGACAGGGTCTCACTATGCAGTTCAGGCTGGCCTTAAGCTCACTTTGTAGCTCAGGCTGGTCTCGAACTCACAACAATCCTCCTGCCTCAGCCTCCCGAGTGCTGGGATTACAGGCATGCGCCACCACGCCCGGCTTTACCTGGAGAGTTAACAGTTTAGGTTTTTTTTTTGTTTGTTTTTTTTTTGCGGAACCAGGGATTTAACTCAGGCCCTTCCTTGCACTTGCCAGGGAAATGCTTATTCCACTGAGCCATCTCCCAGGCCCCTACCTGGAGAGTTAAGAGAAAGAAATCCTCTTTAGGAATCTGCTTTAGAGTTTTATGGCCCCTGAAACATTTATTAACACCTTTTGTTGATCAAATTTTCTTATAAAATCTGAGTACTTAGTTGGCCTTTAGTTGATCTTCCAGAAATAAGATATATTTAAATATCTTTTTAAAAAAAGATTTTTTTTTTTTTAATATAGAGAACTAGGGCTGGGGAAATGGCTCAGTAGAATAAGCGCAGGCCTGAGTTCAGTCCCCAGTTCTGCAAGAAAAAAAAGAGAGAGAACTTATCTTTAAAAAATCATTCTAAGTACTAGTAGTTATATAAGAGTATTTGAATGTTAAAAATCTTGGGTACTGACTGTCTTATAAAGCATAAGTATATTGGCTGGGGACATGGCTCAGTGGAATAAGCACTTCCCTGGCAAGCACAAGGGCCTGAGTTCAATCCCTGGTTCCGAAAAAAAAAGAAAAGAAACTGAAAAAAGCGTAAGTATAAGTTATATAAAATAGTAGACTGCTTTTTGTATTGGTTGCCTACTATATTAGTTGAAAATTAAAATGTTTTCATAATGTTGAATATACAAAATGCTCTAACAACAAAAAAAAATGTGCATTTAAGCATAGGAAATAAAGTAATAGTACACACCTGTAATTCTAGCACTAAGGAGGTTGAAGCAGGAGAATCTCTGAGTATGAGACCAGCTTGGGCTGTAAGCAATTCAAGGGCAGTCTACTACATAGTGAGATCTTGTCTCAAAAATTAAAAAAAGCATATGTTTAGCAGAGAATAAAAAAAAGTTATACATTCTGTATGCCTTAAGGCGATTTTTTGAAGCTGTTAAAAGGGAATAGTAGTATTTCAGCTAGTTATCAGCAAATGACAATACATTCCACCACAAATGTACTCTTGTTCTTCTAGCTTTTAGACCATTAAAAAGCTGAGTGCAGAGCCGGGCGTGGTGGCGCATGCCTGTAATCCCAGCACTAGGGAGGCTGAGGCAGGAGGATTGTTGTGAGTTCAAGACCAGCCTGAGCTACAAAGTGAGCTTAAGGCCAGCCTGAACTGCACAGTG
>PVKA01041601.1:0-17980 GCA_004027165.1 Ctenomys sociabilis | reverse complement strand
CCACTAGGTAAATAATTATTGAATCTTTGATATAATTCAGCTATATAAAAACCTGTAAATATAATATCATGTATGCACCTTGTACAATACCAAAACATTATGAAAACAGTTTGCAATGTATTATTTCATCGACTCTGTATGGTTATGGTGTTTTGAAACTGTCTGATTGACATTTGTATTTCAATAAAATAAAAATAAACGGAAAAAAAATAAAGAAGGAAATATGTTATCAAAAAAAATTTCATTTTAAAAGAACATTTAAATTAACTACAGAAATATTGAGTTTTTACTTCATATTGATAAATATTAGCTATTGCTAATAAGTTAATGAGAAAATGCAAATAAAGATGCAACTCTGAAAACAAAATTGCCATTTTAATTTTTTGTTCACTGGAGAAATATAGCAACACTAACAGTCTTCCCAAAAATAGCATAATGACAAAAGAAAATGATATGAGAAGAACTGACACTCAAAAAATAAGTAGGAGACTAAAAAGAGGCTCTATAAAATATAACAGATATCATAAACTAAGATTGAAATGGAAATGGTAAAAGTAAAGCAAATCGTTAGCATTTAATTTGGCTTCTAGTCAGTAAAACTTCTCCCAACATCTGTAGGAATTTCCAATCAAAAGAGGCAAAACATGCTGAAGCTTTAGCAATAGACTGTTTGAACACAAGTGGAGTCAAATTCTCTGGTGCAGTTCACTCAAAGAAAAATATTGCTATTTGTGTCTATACATACAGCAATAAAATAGTATTACTGCAGTTATCAACAAAACAAAATTACAAGTGAATGTCACACTTGATGATGCTCAAATGTTCAAAATTGATTCTGTTCAAAATTGAGTAACAAGTTCCCCACCACCATTTTTATCACAAGCTCTGTAAATGGAAAACACGAATTGTGGAGAATATATGTAGCAGAACTTTATACATACATCTAAAGCGCCGAAAATATTGAAGAACAAAATGCAAAAAATATATATATTATTGGGGAACAAAGAAATAGTACTCACTGTGGTGGAAAGATCCACTCCCTGTTGATCCTCTGATGGACATGGTGGAAGGCTGGGGCTAAAAGCCATCAGGTCTGTCTTGGGCAATCCCTCTCCCGAGGAAATCCTCTGCCGTTGCTTCTGTGAGTACGACCAGCTCCCCACTGCGCTCGAGCACACCAGCGTGGGCTTCCCAGGCCCGCATGCACCTTCACTATGCACCCCTGAGCAGCGCAGGGCAGTGTACAGAAAGAGCGTGAGCACCAATAGGCTGGATACCGCGCAGATAGCGATGATCAAGTACACGTTTACATTCACCAGAGTCTCCTCTGTGCTCACTGTGCCCACAAGCGCCCGTGAAGAGATCTTCGAAGGCTGGCCGCTCTCCACCAGAGACAGCAGGACAGTGGCAGTGGCTGTCAGTGGGGTCTCACCATGGTCCTTCACCAGCACCAACAGGCGCTGGCGAGTTGCATCTTCCTCATCCGGGGCTCGCGTCGTGCTGATTTCACCCGTGTACAATCCCACACGAAACAGGCTGCGCACATTGCTGGATCCATGTAGCAGCTCATACGACAGCCACGCATTATACCCAGAGTCAGCGTCCACTGCGCGCACCTTCGTCACCACGTGGCCAGCGCCCACTGACCGTGACACCAGCTCGCTCACCATGTTGCTTGCACCACCTGGCCCAAGACCTAGCAGCGCGGGCGCATTGTCATTCTCATCCAGCACAAACACCTGCAGAGTCACATTGCTGCCCAGGGCAGGCACACCAGAGTCCCGCGCGCTCACCTGGAACTGCAGCAGCTCCAGCTCCTCGTGGTCCAGCGGCTGCAGCGCAAACACCTTGCCGCTCTCCGCGTGCACGGACACGTAGCTCGACAGCGCGCGCTCGCCCACGCGCCGCTCCACCAGCGAGTAGGACACCAGCGCGTTCTCCTGCGCGTCCGCGTCACGCGCACACACCGTGAAGATGTGGGAGCCTGGCGGGTTGTTCTCCTTCATGAACACCGTGTACTCGGGCTGTGCGAACACAGGCGCATTGTCGTTCACGTCAGCCACCTCCACGGACACAGTGGCGGTGGTCCACAAGGAAGGTGAGCCTCCATCCCGTGCAGTTACGACCAACTCATATTCTGAAGTGTTCTCACGATCGAGAGCACTGTCCAGCACCAGCGAGTAGTAATTCTTGAAGGTGGAAAGCAGCTTGAATGGGGCATGCGGTGTCACCGAGCACGTCACCTGTCCATTAACACTAGAATCATGATCGGACACGCTGATGAGGGCAATGACAGTGCCAAGTGCAGAGTTTTCTAACACAGGTAATGATAGTGATTTGATAACCAGCTCTGGTACATTATCATTGATGTCCAAAATTTCCACTAGAACAGTACAGTGACCTGTCATTGGGGGAATTCCTTTATCCGCTGCTTCTACTTGGATTTCATATGACTTAGTTTTCTCAAAATCTATGTTGTCATTTACAGTGATGTGTCCATTGAGCGGATCTAAGTGGAATTTCGACATAATCTCTGCTGACGTGTCTGTATTGAAAGAATATATAATGTCCTTATTTACTCCTTCATCCAGATCAGAGGCATTAACCACCACGACTAAGGTACCATTGGGTACATTTTCAAATAACCTAACCTTGTACAGCGTCCTCTCAAACGTTGGTGCATTGTCATTTACATCTACGACAGTGATCTTTACTTGCATAGTACCAGAGAGCTCTGGTTTTCCGCCATCAACTGCTGTAATTAGTAAATGATGTTCAGAACTGTCCTCTCGGTTTAGGAGTTTTTTCAACACAAGTCCTAGGGATTTAACTTCTTCATCATTTCTTTTAACCTCCAAAGTAAAATATTCACTGGAGTCAAGACTGTAAGTTAACAAAGAATTTGTTCCTACATCTGCATCTGATGCGCCCTCTAGTGCAAAACGAGAGTCAAGAGCTCTGGTTTCAGGAATAAACAAATTCTTTTGTGTTACTGGAAACACAGGCGGGTTGTCGTTAATGTCCTTCACCTCCACCTCCACGTGGAAAACCCGCAGCGGTCTGTCCACGACCACCTCCAGGTGGATGCTGCACTCCGCGCTCCGCCCACACAGCTCCTCCCGGTCGATCCGAGAATTCACAAACAAAATGCCATTCTGCAGATTTACCTCCAGAAGGTCCCCGCGCTCCTTGGACGCCACCCGGAACAGGCGCGGCACCAGCTCCGCCAGCTCCAGCCCCAGGTCCTGCGCGATGCGGCCCACGAAGGTGCCGTGTTTAGCCTCCTCGGGGACCGAGTAGTGCAGCTGACCGCTCCCTGCCTCCCAGGCTGCAAGCAGCAGAAGCAAGAACAGCAAGCGCTCAACTCCAGGATCTTCCCTCCAGGAGAACACCATTGCAAGCCTTTTCCAAATATTTAATGGCTCTTGCATCAACCCAAAATTAGAAAATCGTTTTTGATTTCCTTATTCTTCATCCCTTAAATCCCTCACCGTTACCGTATTTCAGATGATGAAGAAAGGCACTAGGTGAATACGTAATGTACACGGCAGTTTTTTTGCGGAGAGAAACCTTGTGGTAGACAGCGACACCATGTGGCTAAACGTGTAAATGTTAGTCAAATGTTTATCTTTTCTTAGAGTACTGCTAATTTTGCCAAAATTTTTATTTTCATTTGTAATTTCTGCCGAGAACTCATCAAACTGTATCTTTATTCCCCACACTATATCCTTAGAACTTCTATTTTGGCGGAACCGAACTCAGGCCTTTAGCGTTTGCCAGGGAGGCGCTTATTCTACTGAGCCATCTTCCCAGCCCTCCTTAGAACATTTATACTAAGTCATAACTCTTAATTATTCCAACTCAAAATATATATAAAATAAAAGTATTGCAGTTACTATTTGAACAATAGATATCTACTGCAATGTTTCCTATATGATAGGCATTGTTCTATTTGACTTAAATTTTCACTGTTATGTTATATAGACATTAGTATAGCTCATTTTTATAAGTACATACATGCTAAGTAACTTTAAAATTACACTAACTGGAAGTGTCTACGTGGGTTAACAATTTCATTAAGACATTAAGCTTTTAATAGCATGGCCTCCCAGCATACATTATGAAAAAATCAGTCTTTGAAACTGTGATCATAACAAAACTGAGAAACTGAAATATTTGTAAAGTATGTACATATATATATATATATATATATATATATATATATATATATATATTATGGCAATTATCAACTTAAAGCAGATTCATTTATGACTGATTTGTAGAAATCTATAGTAATCACTTCCATGTCCTTTATTTATATCCTTGCCACTTGTCTTTTGCTCATATGAAAGAAATCAGCATTAACTGTGAATTTATTTTGTCAATTTGTTTGCAAATTGCAGGATGACAGCATGCAATTTGGATATGTTTTGCATTCACCTTGTTCCAAGTAAGAATAAATTTTACTCCTTAAATTTTCCAAACCATTTATGGATTTCAACTTACTCATATATGTTAAAATGTACAAAAAAAAGCAAATGATTGTGTTTTGAATGATCTCCACTCTGTATGAGTTGTTGCTTTAAAAGTTACTATTTGAAAGAATTGGTGATTCAACCAATGAGGGAAGAAATGAAAGTGGCCATGAAACATGAGGTGCTAGGCCACATATGTAAAACTAAGTAATAAAATATTCTGGTACCAGAGAGATAGTTCATTGAATTTAGCGCCTGCTCAGGAAAGCTTAAGGACCAGGGTTCAATCCCCAACCAGGTATCAATGCTTAGGAGGCTGAAAGCAAGAGAATCACTATGAGTCCGAGCTACAGAGTGAGACTCTAAACCAAATACAACTTTTAAAAATATTTTAATTGGGGGCAGGGGAGATGCTCAGTAGAATAAGCACTTGTCTGGCAAGCACAAGGGCCTGAGTTCAATCCCCAGTTCTGCAGAAAGATAGAAAGAAAGAAAGAAAGAAAGAAAGAAAGAAAGAAAGAAAGAAAGAAAGAAAGAAAGAAAGAAAATTTTGCTGCTAAAAGCAAGACAATTTATGGGGACAGATAAAAGGTGTATAATTAGGAAGAATAAACGATTATACAATTTTTTCCTTATAATCACATTTTGTAGCAGTTCTTGGGGATCCAAGAACTCATGCATGTAAGACAAATTCCAAGCCCCAGATAATTTTAGTCCAATATACCACTTAAGCAATGGGAGAAAAGGTTTTATAAAAGCTTTTTTTTTTCCCTGTGTTTCAGTGAATGGAATACAGAATCACAATTTACTCATATTATATCATCCATATCTGGAAGACTGTAACCCCAGCTCTTGGGAGGGTATAAACAGGTGGATCACTATGAGTCCAATCTAGCAGTGAGACCCTGAACATCTTGTAGAGCCTTTCCTAAAATTATATATATATATATATTTTGACAATTTCATATATATATATATATGAAATTGTCAATATTTTCATGAGCAAATATGTGAATGTTTTAAATTATCTTTTTCAAGCAAGATGTTTATAAATGATGTTAAGGTTAATATCAAATTTACATGACTTCAGATTCTATTTTGCCAGCTCATGAAGAAGGAATCACTTAAAAGTTTGAGGAGGGCTGGGGCAATAGCTCAACGATCTAAGCTCCTGCCTGCCAAGTGCAAGGAGTGGAGTTGGATCCCCAGAACCCCAAGTGCAATGTGATGTAGCGCACACCTGTAATCTAAGCGCTGGGAAGACTAACACAGGAGGATCACTACAAGTCTGAAATGCATAGCAACACCTTGTATCAAATAAATGTTTTTTTTAAAAAGAATTGTAGGAAATAACTATAGATATCAATAATAGATATCAATTAGTATTAATGACTCTTGAAATATACTAGGTAGTTTCTAGAGAATCAAAAATATGTAATTTAAAAGTATAACAGATTTCATATAAGTAAGACATTATTGAGGCTTCACAGTGATGCAAGCTCAGTAGGACACCTCAGCTGCCACCTCATGCCACCATGCCTCACAGACAGACAGACCAACCAATTGAAGCGCGTCTGGCAGACGGACAGTTGGACTGACATGGGCAGAGCAGATAGGCGCAGAGACCCTAGTGGTGCCATGCAGGAGCGACTCTCATTGCACCCACCAGGTATTACACAAGAAGGATTTGAAGATTCTTTGGCAACTTGTGGACTAATTTTAATGTATTCCTAAACCTTCCACCCCTTCCAGAGGCAATTAGATTTAATGTGGATTATGGAATTTTTGAAGTAGTTAATGGTGCTCCACAAGTTCGACAAAAACAATTGAAAAAAATTCTACAAAGCCAATAACGTCAAGCTCTTATCTATGATGTTGTGAGGAAAACCAAACAAGATGTTAAACCTGTAAAAATGAATGTCCACTGTAAAAATGAGACCAGTAATGTCAACTGTGATATTATGTGTCTCAATACTGTACAAGGGATTAAGTGGATCAGAAAAGAAAGACTTCCATCATTTTTGGAGAGTGATTGCTATTTTGAATACAGCTTAGCCAAACTGACCTCACAAGTAAGATGGAACAAGTCAGGTGTGAGTTTCACAATTGGTAAAAATCTTTCTCCATGGGTCCTGAGGAAGCCACTGCATCCACCACTTCATGCTGTTCAAGAAGACAATCTTATAATCATTAAAAAGTTCTCCATTTCTCTTGGTGGAGCCTCCTACTCTCAAACAAGATTGGTTTTCACTAGCAAAACAAAATCAGCAAATGATATCCAACTTTTCATTACCCCACTGTTGTATACCCCACTATAAAATTGACTCACCAGTTATTTCATCTGCTTCTGAGAATTTCATCGTTGATGATGGAGTTCACCCCAGGACAGAAAGGCGCTCATCTAAAACCACTAAATCAATTTCTAAATTGGAAGAAGATGAAGAAGGGTCTACATCTGTAAAAGACACTCCTTCACAAGCTCTTCCGAGAATATACCTCAAAAGCCAACATGATGTGCCTGACAGAAACCTAACATTGGATTTTTCAACATGTGAAGAATTTATAAATTCCTATGTATTCTTTATTCTAGAAGCAGCCACTCAGAAAATCATTGGAAGCTACTTAAAGAAATCCCATTGCCAGGCGTGGAGGTGCATGCCTGTAATCCCAGCACTCGGGAGGCTGAGGCAGGAGGATTGTTGTGAGTTCGACACCAGCCTGAGCTACAAAGTGAGATCAAGGCCAGCCTGAACTGCATAGTGAGACCCTGTCTCAAAAGACAAAATCAGAAAGCCCAGACTACATAAACTTCAACAATGTAGGACCAGTTTATCTTTTTTATCTGTCCTTGAACCAGTACAAACCTTAATGAGAAACTCAGATGAGGCATTATGAAAATAAATTAAATGTAAAGAGGGTCAGGTTTGGACCTGAGAGCAGGGCTGATTGGACAGTTTCTCACAGAACTTACAGCATTAGCAATAGGAAGGAGTTTGACATTTGTTAAATTTCATGGAGGGCATCTTAGGAGAGAGGTATTGGTGGCTGTGGATGGATAGTGAGAGGTTAACTGGAAAATATCAAAAACTTCCTGAGAAGATGAAAAAATGCCATATAGTAAGCAGTGGATATTTTCATCTTGTAAAATTACTGCTCTTCCTAAAGAATTACTACAGGTTTCTTTGTTTTGTTTTGTTTTGTTGGCAGAAACAGGGATTGAACTGAGGCCCTTTTGCTTCCCAGGAAAGTGCTTATTCTACTGAGCCATGTCCCCTGCCCCTGAATCCAGTAACTTCAAGACAGGTTCAATGTGTTGTGACTCTAAAAGGAGATTTATTGGAAAATGGGGAACTCTTTGAGCAAAAAGTAAAAATTATAGGGATCTGTGCCATTCCCACTGCAAAGAGTCTGTCATCCAAAAGAAGTTGACAACCATCATCAATTGCTTTGTTAACTCCAGTATTCCACCATCTTTACAGATTGGCATTCCAGTATAACTGGCACAGAAGATTACTGAGCACAGGAAGGAGTTAGGACCATGGGTATTGAGAGAAGCATAGGTGACAATTTTGGGGGTTCTTTTGAAAATTTGGCCATATTTTTGTGAATTTATGAATAATTTGACTGGTGAAAAAATATGAGTATTTTAGAGAGAAGACAAAAGTACAATAAGCAGAAAGACAAATTTTCTGTCATGGATGATGAAAAAATTGGAAATGTTAGATTCAATGTGTGAGTACTATGGGGTCTACTATACAAATACCTACCTTAGCCAGTGCATCCTGGTTAGGGCTGCAAGCATAGGGCTGACGGCCAACTTCATGCTACTCAAAGTACATAGAAGCCTTAGAAGAAGAAAGAATTCTTCCTAAAATCCAAGAGGACCTGGAAAGGAAGTTGATGATGGGCACACCATCTTTTATACATTTTTAAGTCATATGGCTCAATTATGTCCTTGAAGAAAATTTTTTTCTGCCCAATCCATCCACAAATGGTGATGGCACTTATGTCCATGTTTATGTCCTGCTACCAATAGCTATAAGGAATTCTTTAACTCAAATTAAACAATGCTCAAGCATCTGATTTTGATGGACTGCATTAGAGCAAGGCTAACATCCAAATCAAGTTTGACTTGTTTTGCTATCATAAAATGATATTTTTGAAAATTTATTGTAATATCACTTATTTAATTACATTTGAAGTTTAAACTAATTTACAATGGCATAGCACATAGGAATTGATAACAGAATATATTCCATCTCTGACTAGCAGGCTGTAAAAATAATAGTAAAGGATAAATGAATGTAAAAGATTGGGCCAATGTATGGATAAGACATGTAAGTAATTTTTCCTATCATCTAAATTCTCTTTTGGTATCTTAGGAAAAACTGGAAATAAGAATGAGGAAGCAACAAAGATTATTTTGGCAATAGGTTGTGACTGCTTGAGATATGTGACCATCTCAATACAAATTTAAAATCTTATAATTTAACTCTAACAGAAGCATAGTGCCCAGACTTCCAATAGGTAATATTGATCCGTTGTCAAGGAGATAGTTATAGATGTGACACTCTAGATAAGATGATGCCTCCCAAGACAGCTTCTTTGTCATCAATGTAAGCCATTTGTTTTTTCTGTAAATCCTCAGATGAATTTTTCTAATCCCTAGAACACAGATCATCTACATGGTGATTCTTATCAATCATGAAGAAATAAGTTTTCTATAAAAAAGTTCAAGATATACTGACTAAACTCCTAACTCCTTCAAAAGCAGATCCCAAAAAGGACTTCTTATGTAGAGCATATAAGGAATTTTAAAAATCAGGGCCCCAAAATTCAAAGATCCAATCTAAAATTGGGCATCTGAGATGAATATACACTTCTGAGATGAAAAAATACAAATGGCACATAAATATGTGAAAATAATGTTTATCATCATTGATCATTTGAGAAACGTAAATTAAACCAATACTGAGATTCCATCTCACCCCAGAAAGAATGACTATTATCAATAAGTCAACCAATAACAAATGTTGGAGGAGCCGTGGGGGAAAAGGAATTTTTCTTCACTGTTGGTGGGAGTGTAGATTGATACAACCACTATGAAATCGGTGTGCACATTCCTCAGAAGACTAGGATTGGAGGTCCCATTCAACTCAGCTGGTTACTTGCTGAGTATTTTTCCAGAAGCACTAAGAACCTCAAACTACAGCAATATATGTGCATCCATGTTTATAGTAGTGCAATTCGTCATAGCTAAATCTGGGAAACACGCCCAAGGCCCATCAAAGTGTTGTATTTTTACACAAGGAAGTATTGCTTAGCGCTCAACAAGATAAACTCAAGGTTTTTTATAGGTAAATAGATGCAACTGGAGACCATACTCATAAGTGAAATAAATCAAACTGCATGTGCAAACCTCATATTGTCTTGATAGTGTAAGAACATGAAAGAGTAAATAAAATCTGAAGGAACAATTATGTATTGTTAAAGGTAAATAATTTGGTAATGGGAAAGAACAAGTGGGATGAGTAAAAGAACAAAAGAAAGAAGCAAGGGAATATATATATATATATATATATATATATATATATATATATATATATACTCACACATATATGTATAGTTAGTTTGAATAATTGTACTGCTGATTTTCTGCTAATATATTGAAAGCAGTTAACTTTTTCATCTCCTTTTTAATTTCTTATAACTTTTTAAAGCAATTTTGAATCCTTACACCTGGTAATCTAAACAACTAACTTGAAGATACTATGCAATACAATAGCCATTGTTAAAGTCTTATTGTTCTATTTAGTGGAATTCTGTATCATTTCTAATGGGATTTTTTTTTTACTATTTTTTTATTCTCTGTAAAAAATAAAAAGCAGTAAAATTTTAAAAAGAAGATTCCAAGTGGAAATGGATATTCTGGCCTTATTCTGAAATGGATAAAGCTAAGATCATGTAGTGGAAATTATAGAATTCATCAGTATTACATATATTTGGAAAAACCAGCAATTAAGTAAGAACCAAGTACCAAAATATAGTTTTAGACAGTTATTTTATTAAATTCATCTTCCTTTGGTTAAAAATACTTTAAACCTTTTTTCAACACTGGGTGTCATGATGTAATTCAGGCTGTCATAAACTCATAGTGATCCGCCTGCCTCAGCCTTCAAAGTGTTAGAATTACAGGCATGGACCATAAACCCTTTTTAGTGTAACATTTACTCATCAAATTCAGTGTCCAGTGAAAATACATTCATCCAGTGGTGAGCTCACAGTGATGATAAATGGAATGGAAGGCACAGAGTGAAATGCCAGAGGAAAGTGTGGTGTGTCTACTGCATAAAACTAAGCATACTGATATTGGAAGGATAACTGACTAACTACTAACATGAAAGGGTAGAATACTTTCCATTTGGAGAAACAGAATTTCCCAAGAACAATATCATTTTAAATGTTCACACTTAGAAGAAGCTATTTTCTTCATGTATTCTCCATTTTTTCCTCAAAATTCAAGAGGCTTCTGATGTGACATTTATATTTCAAATAACAGGATTTTTTTACTCATAAAGACAAACATAAAATAAGCAAGCATTCCTAAGTACTGCTAAATATTATGGTACCTACAAAAGCTTTTCAGGCTGGTTTCAAATATAAGACAGAAAGATGCAACTTATTAACTGATGCATGAACAGATGATAAATAACTTTGTGATCCAAAAACCAATCTAGAAAATGTATATCATAAATAATATACTTGCATTCCAAACAGATTCTGATAGAACATATTTTATAAATTAGAAATACATATCTCCAAATCCTTTAAATTTTTCTGTGAATTTTTTAAATACTGAGAGAAAAATATTTGCAAGTAACATTAAATTCTCAAATTTTTTCTAAGGGATATAGTTTTTGTAGTATAGGGGATTGAATGTAAGGTTACACCAAGCGCTCTACCTAACCCCTTATATTTTATTTTGAGATAGTGTCACAAAGTGTCCAGAAGCTGTCCTTAAACATGAGATGCTCCTGCTTCAGACTACTAAGTAGCTGCAATTACAGTTACGTGGTACCAGGGTGGGTGCTGAAATGTTTTCAGTCCTTCCAGTTCCTATCACTCATGGAGAGTTTTAACTATGAAAAAACCAAGAAGTACAAGTAAGACAAAAACACTTAAGAAAATATCCAACTGCAATATTTTTATCTCCAGTGCATCCCTAATATTTCATGATAAGACAATAATATAAAGTAAAGGAAGAGCTATGAATCTCATGATAAACAGACATCAAGAAAAATAAATTAAAATTTCTAGAGTTGGTGAAAAAAAAAAAAAACCTGAGAGACCTACCTTTCCTAGATATTCTGATTCTGAAGACTGTTGTCTTTCTTCTGTGGTGTCTGGGCCTTGAGGTAGGCTAGGGCTGAAGGCCATGAGGTCTGTCTTCGGCGCGCCCTCCCCAGAGCACACCCTCTGCCCCCTCTGCTGCGTGTACGACCAGCTACCGACAGCACTGGAGCACACCAGTGTGGGCTTCCCAGGCCCGCTCGCGCCCGCAGTGGACACCAATGAGCAACGCAGCGCCGAGTACAGCAGAAGCATGAGCACCAACAGGCTGGACACCGCGCAGATGGCGATGATCAGGTACACGTTCACATCCACCAGAGCCTCCTGAAGCCTGGCAGCACCTGCAGAAGCCTGCAATGAAACCTTTGGTGCCTGACCGCTCTCCACCAAAGAAACCAACACGGTCGCGGTAGCCGTCAGTGCAGGCTCCCCGTGGTCCTTCACAAGCACCAGCAAGCGCTGGCGTGGCTCATCCTCCTCATCCAGGGCTCGTGTCGTGCAGATCTCACCTGTGTACAGACCCACTCGGAACGGGTTACGTGTGCCGCCCTCGGTCGGCTGTAGCTCATAAGACAGCCACGCATTGTAGCCAGAGTCAGCATCCACTGCACGCACCTTCGTCACCACGTGGCCAGCGCTCACTGACCGCGACACCAGCTCGCTCACCATATTGCTTGAACCACTTGCCCCAAGGCCCAGCAGGGCGGGCGCATTGTCATTCTCATCCAGCACAAACACCTGCAGAGTCACATTGCTGCCCAGGGCAGGCACACCAGAGTCCCGCGCGCTCACCTGGAACTGCAGCAGCTCCAGCTCTTCGTGGTCCAGCGGCTGCAGAGCGAACACTTTGCCACTCTCCGCATGCACAGACACGTAGCTCGACAGCGCGCGCTCGCCCACGCGTCGCTCCACCAGCGAGTAGTACACCAGCGCGTTCTCCTGAGTGTCCGCGTCACTGGCGCACACCGTGAAGATGTGGGAGCCTGGCGGGTTGTTCTCCTTCACGAACACCATGTATTCTTGCTGCACGAACACAGGTGCATTGTCATTCACGTCGGCCACCTCCACGGACACGGTGGCCGAGGCCGATAGAGAGGGCGTGCCCCCATCCCGTGCAGTCACCACCACCTCATAATCTGAAAAAGTTTCACGGTCTAGGGCGCTGTCCAGCACCAGTGAATAATAATTCTTGAAGGTGGACACCAGCTTGAAGGGAGTGTGAGGTGTCAAGGTACAAGTTACCTGTCCATTGATACCTGAGTCACGGTCAGACACTGTTATGAGGGCGACGACAGTGCCCAGTGGCGCATTCTCTTGGATAGGAAGTGAGAGAGATGTTATTGAGACTTCTGGTGTGTTATCATTTATATCCACAAGTTTTACTGAGATTTTACAGTGTCCTGACATTGATGGAGTTCCTTTATCAGATGCAATGACCTGAATATCATAGGATTTTGTTTCTTCATAATCTAATTTCCCCCTAGTTCTGATTTCTCCTGAATTGGGATTTATTTTGAACTTTATCTGTATATTGGAGGAGGTTTCACTGCTGAGTGAATACACAATGTCGCTGTTTGATCCTTCATCAGCATCAGAAGCATTCACTTTAATCACTAAGGTTCCATTTGCAGTGTTCTCAGACAACTGTACTTTGTAAACTGAGTGGTCAAAAGTAGGTTCATTGTCATTCACATCTAATACCTTAATAAGTATGTGAACAGTGCCTGTCAGTCCAGGTTTGCCTCCATCAGTAGCTACCAGTAACAGATTAATTTCAGCAGTTTCCTCTCTATCCAAAGATTTCCCTTGTACAAGAAATAAAGACTGGCTTTGTTCTTCATTTGTCTGTATGTCTAGAAAGAAAAACTCACTGGAGCTAAGCTTGTAGGAGAGAAGAGCATTTACTCCGATATCTGCATCAGATGCGCCCTCTAAAGGAAACCTTGAGTCAAGCAGCCTAGATTCCGGAAACCGAATTATTTTTACTGCCGTGGGAAACACTGGCGGATTGTCATTAATGTCCTTCACCTCCACCTCCACGTGGAAAACCCGCAGCGGTCTGTCCACGATCACCTCCAGGTGGATGCTGCACTCCGCGCTCTGCCCGCACAGCTCCTCCCGGTCGATCCGAGAATTCACAAACAAAATGCCATTCTGCAGGTTTACCTCCAGAAGGTCCCCGCGCTCCTTGGACGCCACCCAGAACAGGCGCGGCACCAGCTCCGCCAGCTCCAGCCCCAGGTCCTGCGCGATGCGGCCCACGAAGGTGCCGTGTTTGGCCTCCTCGGGGACCGAGTAGTGCAGCTGGCCGCTCCCTGCCTCCCAGGCTTCGAGGAGCAGAAGCGAGAGCAGCAGACGCTCCTTGACCCCTCGATCCCTTCTCAGAGAAGACACCATTGCTAATCCTGAGTGAGTTCATCAAATCAAAAGATCATGTTTTGTAAAAATTTAAATAGTCTAGTACCTATTTCAACCCTGCTGCTCTTCTTACTGCTCCGTTTACCCAGAGGAACAAAGGACCTGTGGGTATTTTCTTTATGAGGAAACACTCCTTGGTAGACAGCGACATCATGTGGCCAAATAATAGTTTCCTCTTCGGATTGTTAGCCATGTTTAAATGTACAGCTTATTCTGTTCAATATGTTTAAATGTTTTCAAATTGTATCTTGTACAGCTGAAACTCTTATCCATTGGGCAGAATTTATCTCTCATGAGATCTCTCCAAGATGATCACCATTCTACTTATGTTTTCATAAATTTCACTACATTAGATATCTCATAAAAGTGAAAATTGTGTATATGTGGGTTTTTGTGACTAGTTTTTTTGGTTTAGCATGATTTCCTGAGCTTTACCCCACGTGACAGAATATCTTTCATTTTTAAGGATAAGTAACACTATTGTGCTACATTTTATGCATTCATTCAGCTGTTTGCAAACATTAAAGTTGTTTCTTCCTCTAGACTATTGTAAATAATGCTGGTAGAAACACATGAGAGAAAATTTATCTTGGAGATCTTGTTTTCGTTTCTTCTGGATACAGTGCCATGATTTTTTTCATGTCTCCCAAAGAGGCATATAGGAATCAAGGAATATATTGGTATATATTGTTGTTATTTGAAACTTAACTTTTATTTTTAAATTGTTTTCATATGTATTTAAATTGATAACTTATTTTCTCCTTTGAATGAATGAATCTATGTATATTTTTCTATCATATTTACTTTATGCATGAATAAGAAAAATGGTCTTCATTGCTGATTACACTTTTTAGTTAATTCTTAATGAGTCTCTTCACATGAAAAATATGAAAACAACATATGGAAGTTTATTAAAATGAACAAAGAAGATCAATGTACAAAAAGTATGACAAGAGTTATTTTAAGCTATCCTATGAACATCTCAATTTTTATCATCTTACAGCATACAGTAAAACAAAATTAATTGTAAATTTTAAACCATCCATTAAAAATTAAAAAAAAATTGTGAAACAAAAGATAAGCTCTCCTGGCACTGGAACTCGGTGATAACTTTTCCCTCCAGTCCAACATCTTAAGGTACTTATTATACTGTCTGTGGATGTGTACCTATTAATAATAGTTTAACAATGAATCCCAGGTAAAGTAACTTAAGATTACAAGTAGATCATCATTTATTGTCTTATACTTAGAAATAGCTAATTCTTTACTGCAAATACTCAAAAGTATCATCAAAAATACCTACACATTTGTTTGTTTTCCTTTGTTGACCTGCTCATGTACTTTACTGTGTGTGAGTAAATGGCCAAAGTACCAGTCAGTCTTTGTGCTACCAGTTTTAGGAATCTCGGGATAAAGTGAGGTTTTCTTCATAATTTCACACCAAAAAAAAAAAAAAAAACCAAAAAACTACACATCATTTCCTATGGACAAGTTTAAATGATGCTATTTTTCTTCTAGTAAGTAATTTTTACTAGACAGATCTTCCATTGGCCAGACATGAGTAATTTGTTCATTCCTGAAGCCAGGAGATGAAATTATCCCCATCTAAATTATGTAGATTAGGGCCAGCCAAATAGCTCAGCAGGTTAAAACACCTGCAAGTAGGCTCAGGGGACCAGGGTTCAATCCCTGGGCCTGCCATGCCAGCTCTTCCCCTGGAGGAGGCTGAGACAGCAATTGAGACTGGACATGGTGGCACGCCCATAATCCCAGCTCTTGGGAGGCTGTAAACAGGTGGATCTCTATGAGTTCAATCTGGTAGTGAGAACTGAACACCCTGTAGACCCTTCCCTAAAAATTAAAAAAGAAATAAATTATGCAGACTAAAATTGGGAGTTTCTTCTTCTAAAGGCTATGGAATGTGCCTGAATTCTTCTGGATCTTAAAATAATAGCATTATTTCAACTATCCATCAGAGAACATGGTCACAGTGCAATTCCATGTGTGTAATTTCCAATATACTATAATTGACACATTAAGGAATTATACCTAAGACAGAGATGTTAGGTCCAAGAATCATCACTTCCTTGCATTAGTTTTTAATGAATATAAAAAGCAATTGTACCAAAATTCTATAGTAACACTTATAGAGGTATAATACACAAGTGAGATTACTTAGGAGTTTTGAGGATCTAGGATAGCTCTTTCCTCCCCTATACAGCTACTGTACCATTGCAAAACATGCAAGCACATTTTCTCCAATAGAGAAATAAAAGTACAAAGCCATACTCAGCCAATAACATGTCTCTTGAGCCTCAGCCTCACTGGCTTTACATCTCTTGATATCTGTATTAGATTGAATAGAAATCCAAAAATGTATCTATACCATGAAACTCAGGATGCAACCTTACATGTAATAAAGGCTTTTGCAGATATAACTAAGACAAAGATACAATATAAGATCATTCTAGATTAGGGTTGGCCATAAATCCAATAACAATTGTCTTCTTGTCAGAGACAGCAAAAAAAGACACTGTGACATAAAAAGAAGAAAAGAACAAAAAGATAAAAAAAATTGACTTATATGGGCATAAGTCAAAATATTCAAAGAGCTTGCAGACATTGGAAGAAAAAGGAAAAAAAACAGCTGCTTGGGTTTTTAGAGGGAATGTGGCCAAGAAGATAACTAGACTTTTGGATTTCTGGCTTCTAGAACTCTGAAACGATGAATTTATGTTGTTTCTAGGCACTGTGTTTGTGATAATTTACTACAACAACTCTAGGAAACTAATACATTATCCGGTGCTATAATTGGTCCACTTGCATTCATCAATGGGCACTAATTTCTGTAATGCTTATAAGTCCAGGCATCTATTCTTGGAAAATCTTAGCTGAGTTCTTCACAAAACTAGCACAAAGAGCCTAAAGAAAAAGACAAGTAGAGGAAACAGATGCTAAGCAAGAAAAAAGAATCAGTGCCAATGACATTTCAAATTGTTTCTGTCTTACTATCTTGTACGTGGGAAAAAACATTCTCAATAGCTTCTCCAAGTATTCCAAGTTATGTACTCTACTTTATTGTCAGACACTTTGGTTAAAATGCCAAAAACAATGTTCTTCTGGCTATCGTATTATCGATAGTAAGACTATTCACAAAATGTATTCTCACATTAGTGCATGTCTAACAATCAATACATTGTTATAGACTCATTCTTTCATTGTTTCCTGTAAAATGAAGTTTTATTTCTAGCTCCTGCAAAGTTCTCTATAGTTATGAGAGACTTCCGAAGTCAGATTTTATTCACACGTTGCTCATCACCCAATATTTCTTCGATTTTGGCATCTTAGTCTCAAACTGGGCCTCTGGTGTTCTAGGAAAAGATAGCAGAGTAGTTTTGCACTAGTCATTACATAATTCTGCTTGTATATTCACACTTCACAGCCAGAGAACTCACATGACCATTCTACCTCATGGCACAACAAAAGTGAAATCTTCCAATGTTTTCAGAAGGAAAACAGAAATAATGAAGTAGCTATCAAGATAAACAACTATTTCTTTTTATCCTATCTGACTGTACATCTTAAGGGTGCCTCAAATGATATCTTACATTTCTAATTATAATTTTACCTCATATAGAAACATAACTTTAATCTTTTAAAATATAGTTTTTTAAAAATAATTAAGATATATTAGGTACCTGTACCAAATCCCCATGAAGCATGTAAATCATTATGTA
>PVKA01041600.1:0-17976 GCA_004027165.1 Ctenomys sociabilis | reverse complement strand
TGATATTTGTATTTCTGTGCTTCACTCATTTCAATGAACAAAATGTCCTCCCAGGTTCTTCCATGTTTTCAAAACTCACGTGATATTTTGTTAGGCAGAATAGCATCTGTGTGCTTCTGCACACATGTATGTGTATGTGAGCCAGACTTTTTTATTCATTCATCACAACTTGTAAACAGTACTGTGACAGACATGGGAGCAGACACACATATTTAACATATTGACTTAAATTCTTTTTGTATTTTCCTTTTAGTAAGAATATATAGGCTGTACGGGCTCACTATATAGACTCGACTCATAATCATCTGCCTGTATTCAGCCTCCCAAAGAGCTGGGATTATAGGTGTGCATGACCACACCCAATCTCAATCACAGTCCCAGCTTGCCGTGCAACAGGGTCAGCACTGCATGCTTGGATCGAACCCTGGCTGCTGCATCTGCCTAAGCAAGGGCTTTACTCCACTGAGCTATTTGGCAGGGCCTGATTTAATTTCTTTAGATATATGCAGTAGAGAAATTATCAAATCATATGGTAGCTCTATTTTTAGATTTTGAGCAGTTACAGCCTAACCTACATTATCCCTACCACCAAATAAGATTTCCTCCTCTTGGTCCTTCTCAACATTTGTCTTCTGATCTTTAGATATGAGTTGTTCTCACTGGACTGAAGAGCTATTTTTTATGGTCCAGATTTATTTTCCCTGATGATTACTGATGTTCAATGTTTTCTTGAAATATCTATTGGCCATTTGTGTGACTTCCATTGAAAAATGACCTATTTAAGTTGTTTATTTTAAAATTGGGTTTAAGTTCTATCAAGGAAACTAGAGTTCTTCTTTCCTGCAATCATCATCTCAATGTGAGTGTTATAATACTCCAAATAAAATCTTTACTAGTGCTAGCAATTAAAACTAAATTTGATCAGCTCATTTAATGACCCTGGATTCCACCAGAAGACTCCTAGTTTACTCCTTCCCAACAAATGAACTCCTGGATCACTGGGTCAGGAAATGTCAAAAATAACCTGTTTGTTTCTCGAAGCTTTCAGAAGCAGTGACAGAATAGGTGGCAGTTTGAATAAACAGAGTTTCCTTTGAAAAAACCCAGGCTTAATCATAAATGTGACATAATATGCTAAACTGGATCCTGTTTTAGGGAGCTGACATGGGATTCTAGGTCATCAACTGAATCTCAATTTTGTCCATGGGAGCAAGGTCCACAGCTGAAATAGCATGCAAACAGTAGCTACTGGAACAGTAGTTATTACCTAGAGCCAAAGCCTTAGAGGCAAGGACACTGTCTTCTGTTGGTGTGCAGTGAGATTCTCATCCCATCCTGCCTTCATGGCCATATTTTTTTCCTCAATTGTGGCTCAGGGCTGAGTGTTGAACACTTGTGCAAATCCTTCAGGCCTCAGGAAATTTGCCCATTTTTGCTTTGTACTGATGGAGTCCATAACTGAAAAAGGAACTTGTACTTGTAGCATGTCCTGTCATCCTACCACCTCCAGGATTACTTATAAACAAACAGTGCAAAAGGCTTCTTCAGGAAAAATCTGTGTGGGTCCTTGCCATGAGTACATCTGTTTCCACTCATCCAGGCATCAATGCATACCACTCAAGATGTGGAATCCCTTTCTCATCTTTCCTACCATATCATGAGCAGTCTATAGCTGCATCATACCCTGGCCACAGCACATGCTATGCTCCTTTTATCTCACAAGACAGAGGCTTTGCAGTGAAATTGGCATGGATAATGAAAGAATAACCAGGTTTTGACATATCCATGATGGTGATAGTGGAGAAACATCTGCGAGAAAACATAAGCTCATAGAGGAACAGGATGACAGATCTTGAGTGGTGGAAACAGTGGAATGGCTATTGTCCCCTTAGCATGGCTGCACTATTTTAATATTCCAAAACTATTATGTGGAGTGAGTCCTTCCGCCACATTCTCAGGATTCCTTCCACCCCACCTTGCTCTCTTGAGAAACCTCTACCCCTCATATCCAGCCCAAGCTCATGCCCTGTAAGTTGGGGATAAACACCTGTGCTCCTCTGTGCTCATTAGATCTCCGCGGATTGAGCCCAGGCCAGACCCTGAGTGAATCCTTCCACCACTTTCTCTGGACCCTTTCTGCCCCGCTCTTTCGATATCTTGGGAAACCTCCACCCTTTCCATCCAGCTCAAAACCCAGGCCTGGCTAGTGTGTGGGAGAGCTTCTGTGCTACCCTGTAGCCCGCTGGGCCAGGGGTACAGCAGAGGGGGACCACTGGTTCACTGTTGTGCTGGAAGGGCAAAACAGATTCACTTCCAAGGGCTGCAGCAGTAAAGAGATAAACACAACTGCTACACCCAAGCCACACATAACTGGATAAACTCAAACTTACTAGATTTTCACCTGGATTTCATTAGGTGGTAAGGTGCACCAAAGCTCTACACAAAAGTTCAGAAGTCAGAGATATACGAAATGAAAAGCAAAGAAGCAAAATTCAATCTCAGGTGTCGAGCTGACCCAGACAGAGGACTCCAGCTCTACTGAATGTATGAATTAATAGCGTCACAAATAAAGAAAAAACAGCAGAAAGGAATAGAGGAACTCAGAGCAGAATTAATTTCTGGAACAAAAAAAGGAATCTCTGAATTCATAGCATCTGAAGTAAATAATCAAATACAGAAACATATGGAGGAAACCCAATATGAAGAAAGACTCTGCAGTAAAAGAATTAATAGCTGCTTTAAAGAAGATATAGATTTAAAAAAATAGAGAAGATTAGAAAAGTGATGTGTCCCTTGAGTGAGCAATACAGGAAAGAAACAGATTTCATGAAGCAGAGTCAAAGAGATATAGAGGAACTTAAAATCTTAAAACGCAAGCCTGCAAAACCATCTGAGTAAAACTGAAGATAGAGTTTCAGATCTTGAAGACACTGGGGCAGCTACTGAAAAAGTGTGAAAATATCTATTAACGACAACTAAGATGCAGGTAAAAATAATTCATCAGCTGCAAGATGATGCAAAGATGAACACTATGAGACTAATAAACATCAATGACAAAGAAGGACTTAATACAAATGATATAAAAAGAATATGGGAAGAAGCAATAACAGAAAACTTCCTAAATATGAGGAAACAATCTCACATTCAGGTAAACTATGTACAGAATGCCAAATAACTTCAACCCAATTAGGAACACACTGAGACACATCATAGTGAAGATCCCAGAAAGCCAGCAGAAGAATAATATACGGAAACCAGTAGAAGAAAGAAGCAGATCACATTCAAAGGAAAATTCATCAGACTTACAGATGACTTCTCTTCACAAAACATGAAGGCAAGAAGGACATGGAGCAGGGTACTTCAAGTCCTCTGTGAAAACAAATTCCAGCCCAGAATACTACACCTTGCAAAACTCTCCAAGTTTGAGGGGCAAATGAAATACTCCCATGACAAAGAACAAGTAAAGATTTCATGATGACAAAGCCAGTCCTACACAGACTACTGAAAGATGTTCTAGTGAGGGACAAAAATGATCAGAATCCATGAACAAGAACAGAAGGAACCCACTAAATGGGGAAAACAATTAAACACAGGACAAAAAGGAGTAACAGCAGGTAAATAATATGTCAATCATAAGTCAACACGTCTCTGTTATAACAATCAATAAAAATGGATTCAATTCACCAATGAAGTGAAGCAGACTTTAACAATTGATTAGTAAACAAAATCTAACATTATGCTATACACAAGAAACATGCTTAACTCATAAAGCAATTCATATGCTGAAAGTCAAAGAATCGAAAGCAGTACTACATGCCCCAGCATCTCAGCAAAAAGAAGGGGTAGCAATCCTATTCTCAGACAGTCTGAACTTCAAAACAAGAATGATCAAACAAAATAAAGAAGGCCACTATACACTGTTTAGGGGAAAAATTCAAGCAGAAGACGTAACACGTAAGTATATATGCACGAAACATGGGAGCACCCAAGTATATTAGACAAATCTTAATGGACATGAAAAATATAATATAGAATACCACAATCTTAGCAGGAGACCTTAACACCCTCTTATCCCAAAAAGATAGGACAACCAGACAAAAAATTAGCAAGGAAGTAGCATAACTGAACCAGAGCTCAGAACAAATGGACTTTGTTGGACGTATACAGAATGTTCCACCCCAAAACAGCTGAATACACACTTTTTCAGCTTTACCTGGGTCATTTTCTAAAATAGACCACATTGTAGTCCATAAGTCATGTTTGACTGATGGGCTAGAATATGCCAGAAAGCAGAATTTATCTCATGCATTTTATCTAACCAGTGTAATCAAACTGCAACTAAAAGAAAAAAGAAACCAGAAAACCCCCTAAATACATGGAAATTAAACAACACCCTACTCAGAAATTTATAGGTCACAGATGAAATTAAACAAGAAATTCAACAATATCTAAAATTCAATGAAAATTCAAGCACAGTTTATCAGAATTTATAGGATATGATTAAGGCACTTCTCTGAGGGAAATTCGTAGCTGTGAACTCACACGTTAGAAAAACTGATTGGGAACAAATAAACGCCATAATGTTGCACATCCAACATCTAGAAAAGGAAGAGCAAACCAAACCAAGAGCCCAAAGATGGGAAAACATTATAAAGATTAGAGCATAACTTAATTCAATTGAGATGGATAAAACAATTCGAAGAATTAACGAATTAAAAATCTATTTATTTGGAAGACTAAATAAAATCAGTAAACCCATAGCTAACTTCATCAAAAAAAGGAAAGAAACAATTCAAATACAAGCAATAAGTAATGAAAACTTATCACCACAGACCCAGTGGACATTCAGAAGGTTATCAATATCTACTTTGAGAATCTTTAATCTCACAGAGTAGAAGACACAGATGAAATGTACACATTGCTAGATAGGTAAAAATTAACAAAACTGAATCAGGAAGATGTAATTCTTAATAAAGCAGTAACAGCCAATGAAATATAAAATGTAATAAAAAGACTGCTGACAACATGTTCAGATCCTGATGGATTCACAGCTGAATTCTACAAGAAATTAACAGAAGATATAATCCCTACACTCTGAAAACTACAATGAAATTGAAAAGGAAACAGTTCTCCCAAAATCATTCCTAGGTGCAAGTATTATATGGATACCAAAACAGGGAAAGACACAACAAAAACAGAACTACGGGCCAATTTCCCTCCTGAACAAAGATGCAAAATTCCTCAATGAAATCCTAGGAAATAGAATACAGGAAATCATCAAGAAGATCATACACTGTGACATGGTAGGAATCGTCCCAAGGATTCAAGGGTGGTTCAATATCAGAAAATCTATAAATGTAATATACTATATCAATAGAGCAAAATCTAAAATCCACATAATCATCTCAACTGATGCAGAAAAGGCTTTTGACAATTTCCAACACTCATTCATGTTCAAAGGCCTACAGAAAATTGGAATAGAAGATCTCTACTTTAATTTGATGAAAGCCATCTGTGACAACCCAAAAGCTAATATAATTCTAAACCAGGAAAAACTGAAATCTTTTACTCTCAGATGTGGTACAAGACAAGGATGTCCTCTATCAGCACTACTATTCAATAGAGTTCTGCAATCATTAGCTAGAACCATTATAAAAGAGGGAGAAATAAAAAGAATAAGAATAGGTAAAGAGGAAGTGAAATTATCTTTATTTGCAGATGACATGATGCTTTACTTGGAAGACCCAAAAAACTGCACCAAGAAGCTACTAGAATTGATACACAAGTTCAGTAGCATAGCAGGATACAAAGTCAATACTCAAAAGTCAATAGCATTCTTCTTACAGATGAAAAACACGCTCAGAGGAAAATGAGAGAAACAATACCTTTTACCCCCTAAATACATAGCACTGAGGAAAATGATATGCTTTGCAATTCTTCTAAATAAAGAAGTCATAGATCTTTTCACATAAAATTACAGTATTATGAAAAAATAGATCATAGAGGATGTCAGAAAATGGAAAGATATTCCCTGCTCCTGGATAGGAGGAACTAACATTGCGAAGATGGCCATACTCTCAAAATTGTAGTACATATTCAATGCAATCCCTATGAAACTACCAAGAGCATGTCTCCCAGAACTAGAGAAATCATTCCTAAAATTCATTTGGAACCAGAAAAGACCTACAATAGCAAAGGCAATCCTGGCCAACAAAGACAAGGCAAGAGGCATCACAATTTCTGACTTGAAATTATATTACAAGGCTACTATGATAAAATCAACATGGTACTGGCAATAAAATAGACCTGAAGATCAATGGAATAGACTGAAAGATACAGAACTTTCTACCACCACACTCAGCCAACTTATCTTCAACAAAGTGTCCAAACATGCTCACTAGAAGAAAGATAGCTTCTATAACAAATGGTGCTGGAAAAACTGCCTCTCTACATGCAGAAAACTAAAACTTGACTCAGGTCTATCACAGTGCACTAAGCTAAAGTCAAAATGGATTAAAGATATAAGCATTAACACAGACACACTAAATCTCAGGGAAGAGAAAGTAGGAGGAACTCCTGAAGACATAAGGGTAGGCACAGAGTTCATGAACAAAAATTAAATACCACAGGTAATACTTGAAGTAATTAACAACTGGGACGCCCTCTTATTGAAAATTTTTGCATGTCAAAAGAAATTACCAAAAAAGTAAAAATTCAATTCACAAATCTGGAAAAAATTTTGACTAATGAGCTCTCAGAAAAAAGTCTACTTTCTGGAATTTATAAAGAATGAAATACCATTCAGGCTTGAAATTTAAAGACCCAGTCCAGAAATGGGCAATTCTCAGGTGAAAAAATTAAACAAGTGAAATACATGAAAAAATGCTCCACAGCACTAGTCATCCATGAAACTGCAAATTAAAACAGCACTGAGATACCATCTCACCCCAGAAAGGATGGCTATCATAAAAAATTCAACAAACAACAAATGTTGGAGAGGCTTTGGGGAAAAGGGAACCCTTCTCCATTGCTGGTGGGAATGCAGACTGGTGCAACCATTATGGAAAATAATGTGGAGACTCCTTAAATACCTAAGACTGGAAATCCCATACAAGCCAGCTATACTCTGGAAATTTTCCCAGAGGAACTGAAAACATCTTATCATAGGGCTATGTGTGTTCCTATGTTTCTCGCAGCAGAATTTGTAATTGCCAACTTTGGAAATAACCAAGATTCCTGTCACATGAGGCATGGTTGAAAAAGACGTGGTATTTTTATACAGTGAAGTGTTACTTAGGTATAAAGAATGATAAACGCGAAGCATTTGTATTTAAGTGATTGCCACTTGAAGATATACTTATAAGTGAAATAAACCAGGTCCACATACTCTTCCTAGTATAAGAACTCAAAAGAAGAAATACAAATAAAATGGTATAATACAATGAAAAGGAAAGTGAGAACTTGAGGATTGGACAAGGAGAGGACAAGAAGAAAAGCTGGAAACATGACAGGGGAAAAGCCATACAGTCTTACACACAAGATGGGTAAGGCAGTGACCCTGAGAAACATCAGCAGGATTTTGAAGCTAGCAGTCCATTAATAGGATTCTAACCCTGACTAACTATACATGCTGATACCTGTGAACCAACCAACTGCACTGAAGATAGCAATGGGTAACAGAAGGGTCACACTTGGTTTGCTGGTCACTCTGGGTCATGACATGCCAATTACTACCATAGTGTCTCTCAAGCAAAAGATTTTTTGCTGTTTATTTTTTAAGTGGGTAATAAATGAAATAAAAGAAGGATAAAAATGTCAAAGGACTGTCATGCTACAAAGCTGTATGTGGTTAGATTTCTAAATTTCTATGTGAAAGTACGTAATTGTTTATTCATATTTTAAAAATATTTTTCATTTTTAAAATTTTTATGTGCAATTTGTTTGGGGGATATTTTTTGTTTCCCCTCCCCAAAATTTTATTAAAAACAAATAGCAGTGAAACAGTTTCAAATGAAATTAATAGGACAGTTTCAATAATTAACAAATTGCATATTGTTTTATTTATTTATTTATTTATGTTTTGTTGAAGTACAAATATCAATGCGACAGTTTTAAGATACCTTGACAAGATGGATTTGATAAATTAATACATTGCAAAACTGTTTTCATAATGTTTTGGTATCACAAAAGGTGCACACATGATATTATACTTACAGACATTATTATAGCATATGACTCTTATCAGTAAAGAAAGAGAGTATAGCTGTTTGCATATCTTATTTTTATACCTGAATTACATCAAAGATTCAATAATTAATACTTTCTACATTGTTATTTTCGTAGTGGTTGTCCATAGTACTGAAAGCTGACATAATATCCTGTTCAACCACCATTAGTGCAAATCTTGCCTGTAGTCGAATTATGTAGAAGCACAGCATTATCTATCCCAACTGTACTGTCTATGCACACACATCATGATTCTTCCTTTCTATACCCCTTCCGTTGTCAGAGATGGGCACTCCATTGTCATTCAACTAACTTAGGTGCTTGAACTTGAGGACACAATCCAACACAGTCCAGCAGTCCACTACAATAGTGAGTTATCCAAAGAAGTTGTCAACCATAGCCATTTACAGCTCAGCTTAATATTATGGCCCCTGCAATGTATACTTCATTTTTATACTTTTCTGCTGGATGGTTAAGACCTAGATAGAGCAAGACTTACATACCAACACATGTACTTTATGTTTCTTATGAGGTCAGTGAAGTCCCCTCAGGGTTTATCTTGTAGTCCTGTGCATTATTCTGTAGATCCTTTGTCTGTGTCATCCATGTGGATGAGTCATGGCCAATGCTTGACCAGTTTGCTCTCCCTGAGAGCCTGAGAGAACGTTTTCTCTCCATGTGACTCTCCCCAGGCACACTTTAGAACTTCAGTCTCCTCTGTGGCTCCATAATCTCCTCGTTCAGAAAATGTCTGCCGTATGAGATGTGCTCAATAAATGCCTGTCTTAGTATGAACAAATGAATGAGTAAAAAAAGTGCATGGAATTTTTCATAAATGGAATAACTGATCACATCCCTAAAATTCTACAAATATCTCATACACATTAAGATCTTATTAGCGATCTTTATAATGATGGAGTTGAGAGCCAGCAAGAGAGCTTAGTAGACTAAGCACCTGCTTAGGCAATTGTGGGGATGGGGATCGATACTCAGCACTACAGGCTGCACTCGCCTTGTCCCTGGGAGCGCTGAATCGGTGACCGAGTCAGGGCCATGGTGGCACACGTCTGTAATCCCAGTACGGCGGAGGCTGAAAACAGGAGTATACTAGCAGTCCAAGCTGCGTAGTAAGACCCTGTACCAAATACATAAACAACGACAACAACAACAAAAATATGGCCTTAGTTCAAGACCATGTGACTACAGAGAAGAGGAAATTCCTTTCTTAAAAATTTATTTCTATTTTAACTTGAAGAATGAAAAATAGAAGCAAAAATTAATAGAAAATGACATAAACTGGGTAACATACAACAGTATGTGTTACAGGTTTTAAAAACATGGATAATTAAAACAATCCAACACTGATCAGCAGTCCACAATAGAAGCGGTTTATCCACAAAAGTTGTTGACTTGAGCCATTCAGTGCTCATTATATTAATATGACTTTACTTTATATACCTCCATTTTTATTCTTTTCTGCTGGATGGTTAAGAGCAAGATAAAGCAAGACCTTGTACAGCACTTTGTAGATCTTTTGTCAGTGTCAGCCATGTGGATGTGTCACAGCCATTGCTTGACCAATTTGCTCTCTGTGGAAGCCTGAGAGAAAGTTTTCTCTCTATGTGACTCTCTTTAAGCACATTGTACACCATCAAGCACATTCCTCTGTGGCCTCATAATCTCCTTGATCAGAAAATTTGGTGCACTACTGAGTTACATGATTTTACATTACAAATTCTCCTATGTTCTGAGTCTTCAGTGACCTTGAAAGGCTAGGGCCAAAATGTTGGCTGACCTTGCAGCCTTTCTTTTTCTCCAATTGTTGATCTGCAAACTTAAGTTGTTAACCTTCCAGAAGAGAAGTTTATTATTACCCTGCAACATATGACAGAGCATGGAACATGTGTTTTCCATCGAGTATTGAGATACTAAACTCTAAGCCCATACAGAATATGAAGAAAAAACATTTTTTTAAAAAAGGAATGAACTCTTACATATATTTACATAGATATTTAGAAATCTATCCATACACAGTATAGTAGCATTGTAGCATGACTGTCTTGTGACATTTTCAGTCTTATTTTTCATTTACCACCCTTTAAAAAAGGGCAGTATAGTAATAGCTGGCATGTCATGAGAAGAAGTACATATTTAGAAGACCAGAATGGCAAGGATTTGGAGTTTAACCCTTCTATTACACTTTGTTAAATTCAGTACAGTTGCTTGGTTCACAGGTATCAGCATATATAGGTAGTGGGGGTGAGAATTCTACCACTTAACTGCTAGTCTCAAAAATCTCCTGATGTTTCTCATGATCGTTGTCTTACTCATCTAGTGTGTATAAGTGAATGGTCTTGCTTCTGTCATGTTTCTCAACATTTCTGTTTGCCTTCTCATTGTCCAGTCCTCAAGTTCTCACTTTCCTTTTAATTGTGTTATACATTTCTATTTGCAATTCTTCTTTTGAGTTATACTAGGGACACTACATGATATTTGCACGTGTGGGTCTGGTTTATTTTGCTTATAAGTATATCTTCAAGTAGCATCCACTTAAATATGAAGGCTTTGAGTTTATCATTCTTTACAGCTGAGCAGTACTCCATTGTATAAATATAGCACATCTTTTTGAACCATTCCTTAGGTGATGGGCATCTTGGTTGTTTCCAAGATTTTGCTATCACAACTTGTGCTGCTATAAACATAGGTACACATACATCACTATGATATGATGTTTTCAGTTCCTCCAGGAAAATTCCCAGTAGGGGTAAAACTGGCTTGAATGGGATTTCCAGTCAAGAGGCAATTTCTAAGGAGGTCTTCATCATCTCACACACTGACGTTAGTTTAATATATCACGGGACATCATTCCAGCCCCATTTGGTAGTACAATTTAGCTCAACACAACGCTCCTTCTCGTTATTGGGCTCACCTTCATGCCAGAATCTGAAAGAGAGAAATATGAGGGCACTTTTTCCAACAGAAAGAGGTTGGGAGCTCGGGATGAACTTGGTGGAAGTTGGTCAGACATGCACAGATTGACTCCTCTACACTTCATATGCAGCTCCTCCTTCACCTGCATCCCTGGCGTGTCCTGTGAAGATGGTGCCCACATCTCCTAGTATCCTCCCACCTCATTGCATTAAGTATCCTCCTAGAAGATATCGCAGAGCCCTTCATGTATCTGTCCATCTTAATATACTGTTCACCAGAGAATTTTAGCCCATGAGATTTGCTTATAGGCTGAAAGGATTTCGCACTGGTCCAGGGCATCAACATATTTATTTATTTATTTTTATTTATTTATTTATTTATTTATTTATTTCATTTAATGACATGATTTGCGAGCCTGCAGATGTGGTTAGTCTCCGTTTTTTCTTTCAGTCAAGTTTTTTTTTTTTCACATGTTATTTAACTTCCTTTATTTCCACTTTTATAAAAATGAGGACTGGAGTAAACACATCATTCCACATTTCACACAGTAAATGTGAGGATCAAACACATTAACGTATCGAAGGATTTTCACAGAATTCTATAAATATGAACTATTGTACAAGCATTAAATTGTAGGATTTTTGCTTTATGAGAAATAGTGAATCTTAATCAGAATTTTAACCAAAATGTATTTTTATACAAATAAGGAGATTAAAAGAGAATTAGAATCCACCTAACCTTGAGGACCACTGCTGGGTGACCTTTGATGAGTTAGTCACACTTCTAAACTCAGTTTTCTTACCTCTATGGTGGGAAAAAATAACATGGACTTCATGTGGGTCTTCATGTGAAGAGTAAATAGATACCAAAACTATTATCCCAGTATCTACCAGCTCACACAAGGGTGAACTGTTTTGATTTCATAAATTAGAGGTGAAATACCATGAATTCTCCAGATGATCCAGGGCCCAAGATTCTTTTATTTGACCTTTACTCCCATAGAACTTTTGTTGTAGAGTGAGTGATCAACCCACTGCCAATGCTGCCGACCCTCTGGATCCGACAGTCCTATATAATAACTAAACTCAGTTTGCAGATTCTGGATGATGAAATCCTAGGGGAGCAAGAAACACGAACAAGGTAATTGTCTTTAGAGTACTTGCCTTGAACTCCATCCTTTCTTCTTTCTTTTTTTCTTTCTTTCTTTCTTTCTTTCTTTCTTTCTTTCTTTCTTTCTTTCTTTCTTTCTTTCTTTCTTTCTTTCTGTCTCTCTCTTTTTCTTCCTTCCTTTCTTCCTTTCCTCTTTTCAAAAATTGTATTTTCTTTACCTTTTCAATTATTAGATTAATTGTCCAAATCTATGAGGAACTATGTGATAATTTTATGAACATCTCCAATGTAAAAGGATTAAACCAGGGTAGTTACCATGTATATCTCCTTAAGCATTTTTAAAATTTTTATTAGCTATACAGATTATGGGTTTCACTTTGACAGATTTGTACAAGCATGTAACATAGCTCTAACCTTATCCCCAATACCTTTCTTACCCTGCCTTCCCCTCTAGTTTCACACTGGAGGAACTTCAATTTATGTAATGTATTTGATTATATCCATCCCCCTTATTATCTGTCTTTATAACACCCTCTAACCTCCCCTTATTCCTTTCCACTTGTCTAGCAATAGTCGTCATGCTACTTTTCTGTCATCTTTTCTAGATTCTAAATATTAGGGAGGACATAGTCTGACATTTCATTCAATACGATGGTCTCCTGATCTTCCTATCAATAGCAAAATTTCATTACACTCTATAGCTGATTAATATTCTATGGTGCACATGTATCCCAATCCACTCATCAGTCATCTGCTAACATGCAACTAGACCGCTTCCTCATCTTAGCTGTGGTGAGCTGTGTTGCAATGAACATGGGCACGCAAGCCCCGGTAGCAGGCTGAAGCCACTGCTGCAGGTATATAGCGAGGAGCAGAATAGCTGGGACAAGTGGCTGCCCTATTTTCATTAGTTTTTTGGAGACACCTCCATAGTGATTCCAATACTCCTTGTATTAATTTACATAACCGTCGCCGATATAAAAGATTTACTTTTGGCCAACATTTTCATCAAATTTCATTTTTTAAAATTGCTTTTATATCCTTATCTTTTTTTATGTCATTTTGAGACAGGATCTCACTATGCAGTTCAGGATGGCTTTAAGCTTACTTTGTAGCTCAAGTTGGTCTCAAATTCACAATAATCCTCTTGCCTCAGCCTCCCAAGTACCGGGATTACAGGCATGCATCACCACGCTTGGCCTCTCCTATCCTTATCTTTTGATGAATTTATTAGTCACTCCTAAAGGTCTCTTGGTGTGGACTTTACATCTTCAAATATAGGGTCATGTCATCTTGAAACAAGGACAAACTATCCTCATTTTCTGTTTGTATCCCTTTCATTTATTTCTCTTGCATAATTGCTCGGATAAAATTTTAAAAACTATACTATAAGAGTGTTGAGATTTGACATAGAGTAATTGGAAATTACAAAATTGTTTCATTCCTGACCTTAGAGAAATTCTTTCAGTTTTTCCAATGCAGAATGTTGTTGGCCATGAGTTTATCATATGTGACCATTACTATATAGTTGAATACTCCAATGCTATCTTTTCCTTATCAAGAAAGGATGTTGAATTTTGTCAAAGACTATTCCTGTGTCAATTTAAAGGATAGTTTGATTATATCTTTGATTCTACTAATGTGGTGTATGTCATTTTTTGATTTGCATATGTTGAACCATTCTTGTATCTCCGGAATGAAATAACATTGATCACAGTGAATGATTCTTAAAATGTGTATTTGTATTATTTGCATCTTATTAAGTATATTTTCATTATGTCTATAATTTTCTTTGTGTGATTTTTTTTTTGTGTGTGTGTGTGTGTGGTGTCTTTGATGTCACCTAAATTCTTCAAGGCCAAAGAAAACTGAAAAGAGAAAAGAGCCAGTAATAGTCACATGGACACTAGAAGTGCCTGATGTTAATTGAGCTGGACAGGATCAAAGATATCACTTGTGAGTCTGATTTTCATTATATAGGCACATAGTTGTGATCCATGGTGGTAATGAGCTTTTGTCTGAGACTCACTCTCCTTTTATCTTCACTAAGAGAAGGCATTCTTCAAAGTTCTACATGGTTAAACGTTAACAGATTTAACCATTTTCCCTTCAGAATATATGAGATCTAATTTAATTCTTGATTATTGTGTCTTCATGATTGAATTTCACTTCCCTATTCAAGTTATTACTCCTGTGTGTTAAGCAATTTACAATATATAAAGTATTAAGACCACAACTTAGAATTGCATGCAAAAATACTTTCATCCTCTTACTCAACCCCATATGTGTTGCAGCCGTTTCTTCTGGATTAGATTAGTTTTAATACATTAGGAACCGGAAACACAATGTAAAGACTGAGCAGAACTCACTTATATATTGTATTGAAAGCCTTCTGTCACAACAGCAGTATCCCAAACAGAAGAAAAAAACTGCCTCAACAAAAACACATGTACAACAAACAGGGACAGATTCCATCATCTCCCTAGACTGTACCTGCTCTTCTTTGCTGTTGATCACGACGAGATGAGCCTTCCTTTGGGAGCACCTCTCCTTGCTCCTGTTCCATGTTGTGGAGTGAGTAGAAATGAAGTAGCAATGGGAATTAAACAACTTCCAATTCTTTGGGCAGCAGCTCCAAACCTTTTCTTTATTGGGATATATAAAAGCCACTTTTTAAAATGTGTGTATTATTAAAGTGCAGGCCTCAAGGATACCACGTGGAAGCATCTGGGAGTTACACAACTCAAATCTTCACTCAGGGATAACAAGAAGTGTCTACCCTTCAGTTGTTAAGATAGCAAACTAAGGGCCGGCCTGACCACTCAGCAGACTAAAGCGCCTGCTTAGGCAGAGCACGGCGACCTGGGTTCAGTCCCCTACATGCCCGGCCATCCCCGCCCCACAGGGCATATTCAGATGGCATTGAGACTGGGCATGGTGGCAAGTGCCTGTAATCACAGTGTTTGGGAGGCTGAAAACAGGAGAATCCCTAGGAGTCTGATCTCTGACTCATCACAACGAGTCAATCACTATGAGTCTTGGACTAGTGAGACCCTGTAGACCCTATGACTCTGTCCTAAATTCAGGGAGAAAAAAAGAAAGGAAAAAAATCCAATTAAAACTTAATGTTTAAATGAGACTCAGCCTTCAAAAATACAAGGAAAAATTCCAGTGTTTTCAGAAAATAATTCATCCCGAGAACCAGCAAGTGTTAGAGATAGAGCTCAACATCACAGCACCTGCCTGGTAAGGGCTATGTCCTGAATTTGAGTCCCAGTGTAAAAATAAATTTGAGGAAGTTCTCAAATTTAATTTTTTAAAAAAATTGCAATAAATACATGTTAACAATAAAGAACTAAAAAATATCAGGGTATCTTATAACGATACTATGTGGACACCATTTTATGCTATAAAAATGTTTCAATGAGAATGAACAAACGAAAGCTTTATCAAAGAAATACTGAAAAATGGAGCAAAAATTTCATATTGAGAATACAATACACCCTGTTATCCCTGGTTGAAGATGTGAGTTGTGTAACTCCTAGAGGATTCCACAACTTGAAAAATCAGATGGATTCAACAGAAGAATATAGAGGTCAGAAATCAGGGAACTGACAGAAAAGGCAATAGAAACAGACAACTGAAGAACAGAGGTATAATGAAAAGAAAAATAATAAATGATGGATCATATTATGATTCTAAACCAAACAACAGCCATGCAAAATACATGATTTCAGGGAAAGGAAAAATTTTAAAATATACTTGTATAACTGCCTATAATTATGCAGTTAGTAAACCACAATACAGAGAACTTCAAAATTATCATGAACCTAGAGACTCTGACTGACATTTTCAGAACACTCCAATCGAAAGACTAATAATCTTTCTTTGGAAAAATGAGGACAAATAGTGTCCTCAAACTGCAATCAGTGGAATCCAACTAAAAATGAATTCAAACAAGAAAACAAGAAAAATCTCCAAACACGCGGCACTAAATCACCCTCCCTTACATACATAAGATCAAAGGAGAATCAAAGGAAATAAATGAAAGTGAAAACACAACATATCTAATTCTGCAGGATATATGACAGAAGAAATAAGGAATCTTCTGAGAACTGGTGGAGTCTAGGGAACAATATGTATCTTGAGCCTGGGGAGCTTTATAATGTAAGAAAGTGAGAAAACAAAAACACATAGCTGGTAACATTCAAAGGGGCATCAAAACTGACAAGGCTCCTAATGGCCAAGATGAAATAAAAAGGTAAAATCGTAGTGGATTATAAACCCGACTATAAAAGGAATATTCATGAGTATGTGCAGAGACAAATGATTTATGCCATCTAAGTTGATAGATGGCATAAAAGAAGCAAATCACACAGGATCTCACAGGCACGTGAAATTCATATAAACCAGAAAAATACAGTTGATGGTTGATTTTCCTTGTTATTTTGGTCAAGCATTCTAGATGTATTTTCTAGGATGTTTGTGCATGAAATTTATGCTGTGACTGGTGGCATTTGAGTATAGCAGATACCCTTCATTACGTGAGTGTGCCTCATGCAATCCACTGAAGATCTGAACAGAGCAAAAGAATCTTCTTCCCTGTGCAAGAGGGAGTTCTCCAACACACTGCCTTGGTCCTCATATGAAACAATGACTGTGCTGACCTCTGTAGCACACTGGCTTTCACTCAGATTGCCACCCTTTCCTGAGTCTCCAGTCTGGTGAGTGCCTACTTCAAATTTTGGAGTTTTTTGCATGTCACCAATTGCATGAACAGTATATTTTAAAATAATGTCTATACACATATTCACTTCGTTCTGTTTCTCTGAGGACCCTTACTAGTATATTCCATGATGAAGGACAGGAGGCACAACTCTTTAATTCAAATATGTGGACCTCGCATAGCGACTATTCCAACAGTGCTCTGTATAGATCGAAGGGGAAAGGAGTAGGACTACAGAGGAAAGTCCCAAATAAACTATGTCCTCTAAGGGATAAGTGTCAACACCAAAAGGCAAAGTCACTATAATTAATATGCACCTGATAGAGCATATGGAGAAAACAGCATTTTATACCTTCTATCTTCCTACCAAAAACCAATAATCCCCATCTGATTATCAAAAAGCATCATATCTAACAGAGACATCCTGATATATGTTAACCTCTGCTTATAATTATCAGGATCATCAGAAACAAAGAAATCCATAAAACTATCACAATCAAAAAGAGATTTAAGGGCTGGGGAGATGGCTCAGTGGAATAAGCACTTCCCTGGCAAGCACAAGGGCCTGAGTTCAATCCCCAGTTCTGCCAAAAAAAAAAAAAATTATTTGGTCAGGGAGATGGCTCAGTAGAAAAGTGCTTGTCTGGCAAGCACAAGGGTCTGAGTTCAATCACTGGTTCCAAATTAAAAAAAAGAGAGATTTAAAAGATAACAAAGAAATGTGGTGGCATGAGTGTGTGGACAAGGAGCTGGGGGCAGAGGAGTTAAGAGTCCCAACTCCTTGGACTCCAGTGGCTATTCTTTGCTTTCTCCCCCACTCCTATCTGGTGGTAATGGGTGTTTATATATGTGATTCTCTCCATTCATTTCCAGATTTTCAAAATTTTCAAGTTGGGGTTGTAGGAAAAGCGGGAATGGAAAAAGGAAGAGAGTAGTGGCAGAACAGCGAAAAATGATGTGGTATTTCTATATAATGGAATATT
>PVKA01041599.1:5932-18085 GCA_004027165.1 Ctenomys sociabilis | reverse complement strand
AAATGAAGCTGCCACCCTGGCTCCCTGCAGCTTAGGTCACTAAACTAGAAGCCCTCGTAGATGGCGTGGCCACACAGGCCGAGTGTGCACAAAGTGGCTAGAGGTATTGGCCAGCGGAGGAGGTGATGTGGCCACCCCGGGTCCCCATGCGCCCACAGCCATCTGTGGATTAGGTAGTGTACAGACTTGTAAACAGCTTCCCCTCAGCACACACTAGTGTCCATGGCCTTTTTCTGTTCTTTTCTTCTTTTGACTGCTCATTTGTAAAATTGTCCTAATCTTTCTTAGCTTCTAACTATTAGAACTCTTTAATAGTTTTTCTTTGAGTTTGTGATCTCTTCTCCCTGTAGCCCCAAAGGGTCACTAAATTCTGTATGAGTGCATGGCATGAGGCAACTAATTTAAGAGTCTTTTATAAATAAAGTTTGCATTAACTATACCTGTCTCTCAAGGTGCTCCATACCCTGGAGTGCTGGGCCACTGTTTCACCTGACTTAGGACCAGGACAGAGCCAGTTCTGAAAGGTTTCATTGCTGTTTGTGGACTCCTAACTCCTGACTCACAGACATGGAGCATCTGTGACTCGGAATGAAGGGACCTGCTCCTGCTTCTCGTGTACTCTCTAAGGAACACAGAGAAATCCCATCATCCCATTGTGAGCTTCCAGTTGTCCTGTCATCTGTTTCCCAGACAGGGTGGCCAGGAACTTGAAGATGACCTACCACTTTGCAGTTCAAGTGCCCAGGAGAGTGCACCCATCATTGGCTGGGCTGCATGGGTTCGCACAGCACGTCCACAGGTGGGCCTCCTTTCTGGATGGATTAAGAATGCACTTCTTCCTGCCTGGTGACCTGCATCTCTTTGGATCCAGACTAGAAGCTGCTTTACATTTGATCTGTGGGAGGACCAGAATGTGGACTAAGGATTCACCTCTAGAGTACAAGCTCTATCCACAGCCAGAAAGACTTTAGGCTGAGAGCTTGTGAATTCCGGGGAGACCCAGGGAGGCATGAGCCTCCGAGGACCTTCCAGCTACAGTTCAGGGAATAGAGTTATAGAAGGGGATCCTCGGTGTCCACCTCGCCCAAGCCACTGGAGATAAGCCTGATGTTCTCTCTGGGTGACCCAGGACAGGCAGCAAATTTTCATGGTGGGGAAGATGGTATTCAGGCTACAGAAGGACATGAGCATGACTATGGACTGAGTTGTCACACAGCTAAGCCAAAACCCCAAGTGCCCTGAGTTGACCTGTGGCCAGTGATGGAGGGAAGCAGTCTGCAGGCCCCAGGTACTTCACAGGCAGCTGTGGGTATTCACCAAGTCTGATTCCCATCTCCCATCAGGGTAAGGCTCTGTGCAGCCAAAGTACCAAAAGCACACTCAGCTCTTCTTTGGACCTCTTCCACTCAGCTAGAACCAAGGACAGGAGAGCCCTGTGTCCCAGTCTCTGTTCCCTTCTGTACTGAAAGCAGGGAAAGATGCTGGAGAGTTAAGAGCAATTCCTGTTGCTCCCTTACACCTAGTAGTGCAGGGCTTCAGCCATGAACAGTCACTACATGGCATCTGTGCCCACTGACCTGGGGTGCCAGCACCCATGTGAATACCCTGTCACAGATGCTGCTAGCTTGGTGCCACAAGTCAGATGCACCCATGAGAATGGCACCACCCCACTACTCAGGCTGGCCCTGGACAGAGCTATGCTCTGTCACATGGTAGATTCTACCAACATAACCTTGCAGAATGTGTTAGGCAGGGGTGTTAAATCCTGTCACCTTGGGGGCCAGGGAGATGGCTCAGTAGAATAAGTGCTTGCCTGGCAAGGGCAAGGGCTTGGGTGCAATCCCTGGTTCTGCCACACAAAAAAAAATCCTGTCACTTTGCCAGATGTGGTTGCGCACACCTATAATCCCAGCGCTTAGGCTGAGGCAGGAAGATTAATGTGAGTTCAAGACCAACCTGAACTACATAGATCCTATCTCAAAAAAATTCTGGGCTTGAAGCCGGGTGTGGTGGCACATGCCTGTAATCCCAGCACTTGGGAGGCTGAGGCCGGAGGATTGTTGTGAGTTCGAGACCAGCCTAAGCTACAAAGTGAGCTTAAGGCCAGCCTGAACTGCATAGTGAGACCCTGTCTCAAAAAGACAAAAAAAAAAAAAAAAAAAAAAAAAAATTCTGGGCTGGAGAGGTAGCTCAGTAGAATAAGTGCTTGCCTGGCAAGTACAAGGTCCTGAGTTCAACACCCCCCCCCCCGCCAAAAAAAAAAAATCCTGTCATTTGTTTTGTTGTGTTATGCTGGTGATTGAACCCATGACCTTCACACTAACCCCTAACCTGTTATATTTTATTATGAGACAGGGTCTTGCTAAGTCATTAAGTTACCCAAGATAGGCTCAAAATTTGGATCCTCCTGCCCCAGCCTTCTAGAGTCCTGGCATTGTAAGTGTGCTGCTCTACATCTGACTCTTTGGTTGTTTTTGTTTTGAGATAGGGTCTTGCTATGCAGCTTAGGCTGGCCTTGAGCTCACTTTGTAGCTCAGGCTGGTCTCGAACTCCTAATGATCTTCTTGCCTCAGCCTCTCCAGAGCTGGAGTTACAGGTGTACGTCACCTACATCTGACATTTTAATTTGTCCAAATCCACTTACATACCCCTCAGAGCCTATTTCCTGAAAAAAAAACAAATTGTTGCAACATAAAAATCGCTCCTAAGAAAATTTCAAGGGCCAACCAAATAGCTCAATGAATTAAAGCACCTGCAAACAGGTGCAGGGGCTGGGGGTTCAATCCCCCGGCCTTCCTTGACAGCCCTGCCCCTGGGCTGTGCTGGTACTTGCCTGTAACCTCCAGTGTGCCTTCCCTGCTGTGGGCCCAACAATAGAGCAGCAGGTGTGAAGGCCTCCGCTGCTATCTCAGTCCTACTCTGAGCTCTTAGCTCTGTGATTTTGGAAAAGCTACTTCAGGCCTCAGTTTGCCCTCCTGCTCCCAGTTTGCACAGGCGCCCAGCGCACACTTGGGCACTACTCAAGCCTGGAGTGGACAGGTGTGGCCAACGCAGTCACTTTTATTGGAGTTGGCATTTCAGAAGCAACCACAGAGATACTCTGGATGGACTGGCAATGGTCTGCGATCTGCAGCCAGAGCCGCGGCAGGAGTGGTCCTACTCAGACTGCTCGATGACCTTCTGGATCCACTTCTTCAGGCGAAACACGTGTGTGTAGAAGCCATATTTCCCATCCCGGTCGCAGCCCTCGCCCCAGGACACGATGCCCATCTGATACCAGCGGTCATTGAAGGGGCTCTGAGGAGAGATGGGTTCCAGAGAGATGTGTCCAAGGCAGTTCCCCTGCCATCTGCTAGGCAACTAGCTTTGACACACAGGCCTCCAGTCTGGAGGAATTACCTTCATGACAAAGGGTCCCCCGCTGTCACCTTCACAAGCGTCCCCTCGGTTCTCTTCTTTAGGCTTGAACCCTTGAGAGAGAAGAGCAGCCTACAGAACCTGTCTTGGCTAAGAGCCCAGTCCACACACCCAGGACCCGTCATGCCCACGCTGGCCCTTAGCTACTCTCATCTGCTATGCTGTCAACCTGTGTCCCAAACCAGCCAGAGAGGCCACGCCACATACTTGGAACCTTCCTCGCCTCCCCCTTCTGCTCTGCTACCTACAACACTGTCTGTCTACCCAGCAGTGAGAACAGCTGCAACAGGGCCTGAACTTCTTTGCACTAAAGCTGTACCCCGCCTTTTGAATTTTTAAGCCTGAGACTCATTAAATTGCTAATTTGCCGTAGCTGGGCTCAAAATGTACCATCTCCCAACCTCAGCCTCCCTGAGTGCTGGGATTACAAATATGTGCCATTGTCCCCAGCTGAGAACGATACAGGAAGCAATTTAGGAAGGGAAATAAAAAGGATCAAAATATGACGTGTATGTGTACCACTTCCTACAATGAATGTGTCTGCTTTATTGCAGGCATGTATTGGAAAGGAGGGAAGGTTAAACTCAGAAGAATCAAAGGAGGGGGCCAGGACGATAGTTCAGCAGCATAAGCGCCTACTTGGCAAGCACAAGGCCGAGTTCAATCCCCAGTACTAAAAAAAGAAAGAAAGGGTTGGGGAGATAGCAGTCTAAGCACCTTTCTGGCAACTGCAAGGACTCAGGTTCAATCCCTGGCACTGCATGCCATGTGGGCCACCAAAAACGGCATAGTAGTGCATGCCTGTAACCCTGTGCTGGGGAGGCTAAAACAGGAGAATCACTGTGAGTTCAAGACCAGTCTGGGCTACATAGTTTAATGCCAGCATAAACTAAAGTAAAACCCTGTCTCAAAACAAAACAAAAATTACAATAAAACCCACAGAGGCCGGGGAGATGGCTCACTGGAATAAGCACTTCCCTGGCAAGCGCAAGGGCCTGAGTTCAATCCCCTGTTCTGCCAAAATAAATAAACAATAAAACCCCCAAAAGCCCTACTGCTACCCTAACTAGAATAGAGGAACACCCAAACGTCAAGGTGCTGTAGTGTACTTAACTGTACATCTCATGCTAACACAATGTAATGAGGATGGAAAACACCTGCTTGACAAAAGGATGGGATCCCTAAATCTGAATAAATGGTTAAAAACTAGACTCATCGATACTGTAGGAAACAAGACTTCAGCTAGTAAAATTCTCTCCTTAAACTTAACTATAAAACAGAAGAAAACCGTTATCTGAATGAAATATCCTCCAACAGTTCTGTGCATATGTAAAACTTCTTGAATCAGAAATCCAAAAGCAGGGGTGGGGAGATGGCTCAATGGAATAAGCACTTCCCTGGCAAACACAAGGCCTGAGTTCAATCCCTGGTTCCGCTAAGAAATCCAAAAATGAAAATCAAATAAAATCTTGGCACAGTGACCCGTGCCTATCACCTCCAGCTACATGGGAGGCTGAGACAGGTAGTCATCATGTTTAAGCCACTGATGGTAATCCTTGTAATCCCAGAATTTAGAAGGCTGGGATACAAAGATTGCCATGAGTTCAAGACCAGCCACATAGACCCTGTCTTGAAAAACTAGAAAAGAAAAGCTATAGGGAGAAAATTGCGCATGAAAAAACAATTCACAAAAGTTATATAAAATTGCTCAACATGGTAGCACACGCCTATGATCCCAGCACCCGGGAGGTAGATAGGCAGAAGTGAGGGTGACCCTGTCTCAAAAAAAAGCTATATAAAGTTGGCCATAAACATAGGAAAAGATATCTACCCTCAATTTCAGTTAGGAAAAAAGCAAATCAAAACCATTGCAATGCCATCTCAGATGGGTGAGTGAAGAGCCCCTCTGCATCCAGGGCTGTGGGCAGATGCAGGTGCACTCGTTCCCTGCACACAGAAGTACACATGTCCAGCCCTGACAGAAAGAGATCAGAAGCAACCAACAGAAGCCCGCATTTACCACCTGGCTTCGCACCGTCCCCTCTAATGACTCTGGGTGTATGCAGCTGTGCACAAGGGGATTCTTTACAGCACGTGTGGATCTGCAAAGCAGCAGCAACTGAAGGCCCACGGGGGAGCACCCATGGCCAGTGGGGTAACGCACAGGACAGAGCACCCGACTTGCGGTGCCAGGCCCAGAGATTGATCCCCAGCACCAGAAGGAAGAAGAAAGAGACCTACTGCGGGACATCTGTGTCCTGTCAGGGCATCCACCGAAATGTCTCAGTGCTCATGAGAAGGGGGCAAAGTAGAAACTGTGTCTGTACTGCTTTCCTGTGTGTAAGAAGTGGGAAAGAAAATACACAGTGTGTGATAAGAAAGCACAGTGGTGCCATAGGAAACAGGAAGAATAAGCACAAAGCCAGGGGCGGTGGCGCATGCTTGTGATCGCAGCACTTGGGAGGCTGAGGCAGGAGGATTGTTGTGAGTTCAAGACCAGCCTGAGCTACAAAGTGAGCTTAAGGCCAGCCTGAACTGCATAGTAAGACCCTGTCTCAGAAAGACCAAAAAAAAAAAGCAGGGGCCAGGGAGATGGCTCAGTGGAATAAGCGCTTCCTTGGCAAGTGCAAGAGCCTGATTTCAATCCCCTGGTTCCGCAAAAGAAAAAAAAAAAGCAGATACTGATGGGTGAGTATCACACTCTAGGATTCAGTGCTGTCCTCTGAGAGACCTAGAAGTGAGGATAACCCCACAGGCAAAACTGAGGACAAGTTAAAAATAATGACTGGTAATTTTTTTGTTTTTGTTTTTTTCTTTGTTTATTTGTGGTATCTGGTATTGAACTCAAGACCCTGCACTTGCCAGGCAAGCGTTTATTCTACTGAGCTATCTCCCCAGGCCCCATGACTGATAGTTATAATTTTTTTTTTTTTTAAATCAGGGCCTCACTATGTGGTTCAGTCTGGGCTTGAACTCACTTTGTGGGTGGATTTGAACTCCCTATGTCCCCAGACTGGCCTCAAACTCATGGCAGGCCTCCTGTGTCAGCCTTGTGAGTGCTGGGATTATAGGAATGTGGTACATGCCTGATAATAGTTACAAATTTTAACCTTAGAATACAGTAAAGAGGGCTAGGGATTTAGCTCAGCAGTGGAACCCTTGCCTAGCAAGCTGGAAGTCCTGGATTCAGTTCTCAGCACCAAAAGCAAAAAACAAACATCAACATTCTATAATAAAGTAAGGATCCTTGAGTTCACACCAATATAAAAGAAAGTCCATCCCAAGCACAATAATATATCATATACTGTATATTTTGTATGCCCAAAATAAATGTAGGGCTGGGGAGTCGTGCAGTGGTAGAACCTGAAGGAGCATGCATGAATCCCTGGTTCAATCCTCATCATCTAAATTTAATACACCTTTAAAATAGAATGAAGAGGGGCCAAGGGCCAGGGAGATAGCTCAGTAGAATAAGTGTTTGCCTGGCAAGTGCAAAGGCCTGAGTTCAATCTCCAGTACTGTAATAATAATAATAAAAATTTGAGACCAAGCATAATGGCACATGCTTATAATCCCAGCATTGGGGAGCTTGAAAACAGGAGAACCACTATGAGTTCAAGCCATGTAGTGAGACCCTGTACCAAACACATAAAAAATAAAAATAGAATGAAAATGGGCCAGGGCAATAGCTGAGAGGCTTAAGCACACTTGGGGAGGCTGAGGCGGAAGATTATCTATCACCAGTTTGAGGTCAGCCTGGGCTACAATAGAGAGTTCGAGTCCAGCCTGAACTGCATAGCAAGACCGTGTCTCAAATAAATAAACAGAAAGCTCTTCCTTACATAAAAATAATACCTGTAGAAAGAATGGCAAAGGTCCTGAGTTCAATTCCCAGTACCAAAAGAAAACAAGACACAATCAGAAGCCTGCATTGGGGGCCACCCCTGCTCCAGTGAGCAGTACTACCCCTGCGGTCTCCATGACTTCATTGTAGTTACAGAGGGCACAAGAGATGCCTCCAGCAGGAAACCAAGAGACTGGAGTAGTCTTCCTGGCACTGGCTAGGCCAAGGGGATTGTGGGGATGCCCTGGGTAGGACGTTCTCAACAGGTCCGAATCTGACTAGGAGAAAACCTCAAGACCACAGTCTCAGGCATGCGCAGTGAGCATAGCTCCAGGGTGTCTTGCCCAGTGTCAAGGTCAGGAAGGTCAAAGGAAACCAAACCTGACATCTCACTACCATGAGATGTGTGACCCTGGATTGCATCTTGGATCTGTAAGGTGAGATTTTAGTGGTGTAATTGACAAAGATTTTGAATAAGGTCTAACATATTACATAATACTGTTGTACCATTGTGGTTTGAATAATGGTGCTGGATTATGCAAGAGAACATCTTCAGAGCTAGGGATGTGGCACATGCCTGTCATCCCAGCACTCAGGAAGCCAAGGTAGGAGAATCACCACAAGTTCAAGGACAGCCTGGGCTACACAATGAGTTCAAGTCCCAGCCTATGAACTATGTAGTGAGACCCTGATTCAAAATAACAACAACAACAACAACAACAACAGTAATAATAATAATAATAATAATAATAATAAATATCTTTGGGTTACAGAAGTATTGGGGTTAAAAAAACCATGTACAGGACTGGCATGGTGGTTCACGCCTATAATCCCAGCATTCAGGAGGTTGAGCCAGGAAGATCTCTATGAGTTGGAGACCATCCTGGGGGCTAAAAAGTGAGCACAAAGCCAGCCCAAACTGCATAGTGAGACCTTGTCTCAAAAACAACAATAACAGGGCTGGGGAGATGGCTCAGTGGAATAAGCGCTTCCCTGGCAAGTGCAAGGGCCTGAGTTCAATCCCTGGTTCCGCCAAAAAAAAAAATAATAATAATAATAATAACAAAAACATGTACAATCTACACTCATGTTGAGTAGGTACAAGTATGTGTGCATGCATCACACACCCAGAAAAGGAAAAATCGGGAGGATAAGAGTTTTGTACAGGAGTTTTTTGTATTTATACAACTTTTTATGAGTCTGAACTTAAAAATTTTAAAACCTTTTAAAAGATCAGGCTGGGTGTGGAGTTCAGTGATAGAATGCTAATCTGGCATGTGCACGACCATGGGTTCAAATCCCCAGCACCACAGAAAAAGAGAAGCCCTTGTCCCTCCCTTCCTGTGGGACTCTGCTTACTCCTCTATAGCACACAGCAGGCCCTGTGGCCTTCGTGTATTTGTTGATGCCCCCATCTCCTAAGGAGGAAATGCTCCCCAGAGGCAGGAGGCACCTGCCTGAGTCTCCCTTGTACACCCTGGAACACTGCCTAGCACATAGTAGGCACTCAATAAATATTTGCTGGATGGGTGGATGTTCGGCTTTTTCCTATGCCCAAGTACCAGAATTAAAACCAGGGTATGCTGGGCTACATCCCCAGCCCTTTTCAAACTTTTATTTTGAGACAAGTTCTCACAAGCTTGCCCAGTCTGGCCTTGAAGTCGCAATCCTCCTGCCTCAGCCTCCTGGGGAGCTGGGATGACAGGAGTGTGCCACTCCCTAGCTACACACACCAGAGCTGGTGGCTGCAGTGCCAGTTACTCTGCATGGACTGTCCTAACCCCACTAGTAGGGAGCCTCTGGGCTCAGCTGTGGCTCCAACAGTTTGCCCACACCTGGCCAGCTTGTGAGTGCCACCCAGGGCCCCCACCCCCTGGGCCCATCCCCAGCACAGGCCACAGACTTGCCAGCACAGAACATGTTGTCGGTGATGCGGATCCGAGTGGATGCCCGGCAGATGTGCCGCTCCACGATGGGCAGGTTGACCACCTGCAGCACGCTGGGCTGCACCTCTCCCGGGCTGTTCTTCCATACCTCGCGCAAGTTGCCCCAGCCTGTCACCCGGCCTTTGTGGCCCGCCTGGAGCAGCCTGCAGGAAAGGGATGGGGTAAGGGACAGCCAGCTGCTGACAGCAAGCTGACCCGGAGCCCCAAGGGCACCCACTTGAGCACTGTCTGCTTGTCAGGCAGGCACACAGGGTGGATGTAGTCACTGAAGGTCAGTGGCCGCTTGAGCTTGAGCAGCGCAATGTCGCGGTCCAGGTTCTCACGCCAGTTGTAGCGAGGGTGGATGTAGATCTTTTCCAGCATGGAGATCTTTTCCATGTTCCGCTCGTACCTGCAGCCCGTGCAGACCACAGCTGTGGGCAGGGAGGAATGGGTGCAGGGCCACCAGGGAGCCACCAGGGAAGGGACAGGTCGGCTTCTGCTGTGGCAGAATCTTGCTACATAGTTCAGGCTCCCCTTGAACTCACTGTGTAGCCAGAGCTAGCCTTGAGCTCCCAGTGATCCTCCTGCCTCAGCCTCCTGAACACTAGATGGCAGGCCTGACCTAAATTCACTAAGTGACACAGCGCCCTCCTGGACCCTGCCTGTGAGGCTGAGAACAGACCAGAATTCTACTCCTTCCCCAGCCCCTTCCTTGGTCAGGACACGGCCATGTGGACTTTCCCTGGGACGTCCGTGGGCTGGAGCCACCGCACCCACCGCACACCTGCTGCGGGCGTGCTTGCCGATGCGCACCAGGAGGTCATGGTGAGTGAAGTTCTTGTCCCAGGGTGGGTACAGAATGCAATGGGCAGCCGTGAGCACCCAGCGGTCACTGATGAGGCTGGCCCCACACAGCAGTTCCTGGGGTGTCTTCCGGAAGAGCATCACCTGCCTGCCAAGTATAGCCAGGCATGGAGGGGCCCGCCTGGAACCCCAGTACCCAGGAGGCTGAGGCAGGTGCCCAAGTGCCACCTGGGCACCTGGGTGATTAGTAGGACTCTAAGTCCCGGGGCCAGGACCTGGGATCCAGCCTGACCAGGCTGCCCCTGTGCACAACCAGATCCTCCTGTGTGGGTGTCCTGGCTCAGGCTCAGCTGTGCCAGGGCTCTGAGGGCAGGGGGCCCGCAAGGGCCCAGCACGCACCAGGGAGCAATGCCCATCTCCGCGTCCCAGCCCTGCACGATGCGGCCATCCATGTAGGACTCCAGCAGCTGCGTCTCTGTCTTGTCCTTCACGTTCTTCTTCTCAAACAGCGGCCGCAGCCCGCAATCTGCAGATCAAGCAGGTGAGGGGCCACCCTTCGTCCCTGCTGCCCAAACCCCCAATGCCTGGAAACCCACCCACTCCCCGCCCCGCCCCGCCCCGCCCCGCCCCGACCGCGCCTCACCCGCCTCCCCCAAGCCGAAGGTCCGCTCATCGAAGAAGGCCTGGAAGTGTTCTGCTGTGGTGCGGCCATCCCTGGTCAGCTCGGCCAGCCCAACAGCTGCATCTTCCTCCAGCGCCTCCTCTGTGGAGACCGAGCACTGGCTGGGCCGGGCCAGGCCACAGCTGGCCAGGGCCCCAGAACCCCCAGATATCTTGCTGGGCCCAGGAGCTAGGTGCTCAGTTTAAGAGGGCACAGGAGGCCAAGTAGGCGGCGCACACCTGTCATCTCAGTGCTCAGGAAACTGAGGCAGGAGGATCGCCATGAACTCAAGCCCAGCCCGGGCACATGAGAGGCTCACTGAGACCCTTCTCAAAGTTAAAAAATAAAATAGGGATGTAGCTCAGTGTGTGTTCAATCTGTAGTACAGAAAAAAAAAATTGCAGGCACACCTGGGTGAGTAGGTAATCAAACTCCCACTGCCTCTACATGCTTATCTTCAAAATGGGTACAGGGCCAGCCCCCATCATTTCTGTAGAGCTGTAACATGTGCAAGCACTGCCCCACATGAGCTCTGGACAAGAGACAGTGGTGCTGTCCCCTGCATCGCCGACCGTCAGCCCTGCCACTCACCACAGTAGTTGAGGTTGCAGTACTGGAAGTCTTGGTCCTCATCAGCCACGAAGCACCAGGCGCCTTCTTCGTCCTTGTTGGGGTTCCGGCAAAAGTTCTTCTCCAGTTTCACTTCTGGGCTGAAGTCTTTGTCCTGGCTCAGGGACCTGGCCTGCTCACTGGCCCAGGGCAGGCAAGGGAACCCCTGCCATGTCACTGCCAGGTGCCCTTGGTAATTCCGGCCTCGCTCAGGAACACATTCCTCCGACACATCCAGCCTGGTGACCTCAGCACGGGGCCTCCTCTCCACCGTGAGGCGTTCCTCCCCTAGGGAGGACCAGGGCCCAGTGGGTGTGGCACCAGGGAGCCGCTGGAGGGGGCAGTGTCCTAGTCTGCTAGTTCTGCTGTGCACCCTCAAGCAAGCTCTCTGAGCCTGAGTCTGAATTCACTTCAAGCCACAGCCTCAGGCTGACACTGGGTTTGTGAGAAGTGTGAAATGGCTCTGGGGCTACCTGCACAGTTTCCTTGCTGCCTTCCTGGAGTAGGATTTTGTTTGTTTGAGCTGTTTGGGTGCTGTTTGTTTCTGCATCCCAAACCCTTATTTATTTTGTGACAGTCTCAGAGGCTTTAAATAGCTATACTGGGACTGGGGAGATGGCTCAGTGGAATAAGTGCTTCCCTGGCAAGCGCAAGGGTCTGAGTTCAATCCCTGGTTCTACCAAAAAATAATTTTTTTTTAAAAAAAAGGTAAAAAAATAAATAAATAGCTATACTGCCCAGGCTGGGCACAAACCTCAACCTTGTGATCCTCTGTCTCAGCCTCCCAGAGTGCTGGGATGACCGGCAAGCATTCCCATGCCTGGCTCTGGAAGGTTGGGTTTGGAGGTTTTTTTAATCTTTTTTTTTTTTTTTTTTTTTTTTTTTTTTTT
>PVKA01041598.1:0-17984 GCA_004027165.1 Ctenomys sociabilis | reverse complement strand
GGTAAATAATTATTGAATCTTTGATATAATTCAGCTACATAAAGACCTGTAAATATAATATCATGTATGCACCTTGTACAATACCAAAACGTTATGAAAACAGTTTGCAATGTATTATTTCATCGACTCTGTATGGTTATGGTGTTTTGAAACTGTCTGATTGACATTTGTATTTCAATAAAATAAAAATAAATGGAAATAAAAATAAAAATAAAAAAAAATAAAAAAAAATAAAATAAAAGTGTTTGTAGATAGAGTGTCATGTATGCACCTTGTACAACACAAAGCTATTGTGAAAACCATGTGCAATGTATTAATTGTTAAATCTGTCTTACTAATTTGATATGAAATTGTGTCATTGCTATTTGTTCTTCAATAAAATAAAAAATAATAAATAAATAAATAAAAAAATAAAAAGGCAAGTTGAAAAATGTATGTAATATGATGAAATTAAACATTAGCTAAACACCAATATTATTTATCTCTATGTTGAAGTGCCCATTTGTTCATGTGAAGGTTATTTCTCAAAAGGGACTGGAAGAATGCTATTAAATTCATGATAGATTTTCTGGCTAAGAGAAACAGAAGAACAAAGGAATTTTTTTAGTATCTTTAATTTAGAGGAGTGATACATTGTCATGTATTTATCTTTTAAATAAAGGAAGACAAACATAAAAATGAATTTTTATTTTTCTGTGTTTTTTTTTTTTTTTTTTAAGTTTTCATGCTTATATCTGGGAATCAAAACATCTAATTTGAAGATAGCATCACCCCATGTAGCAACCATTGTTGAATTCCTATTATTTTGTTTAGTGAAATTCTGTATGACTTCTGCTTTTCTTCTTTACTATTCCTTATTCACTTGAAAAAGAAAAAAAGTGGAAGAAAAAAAGTAAAACAATCCTGGCAATACTTTTCTCTTTTTAAAAAATTTTTGTTTTATTGAAGTACAAATATCAATGACATAGTTTTAAGATAACTTGATATGATGGATTTGATAAATTAATACATTGCAAACTGTTTTCATAATGTTTTGGTATCATAGAAGGTGCATACATGATATTATACTTATAGACATTATTACACCGTATGTCTCTTAGCAGTAAATAGAATGTAGCTCTTTGCATATCTTATTTTTTATACCTGAATTACATCAAAGACTCAATAATTAATACTTTCTACCTTGATATTTTCCTAGTGGTTGTCCATAGTACTAGAAGCTGACATAATATCCTGTCCAGCCACCATTAGTGAAAATCTTGCCTCTCATAGAATTATGTAGAAGCACAGCTTTATCTATTCCAACTGTGCTGTCCATACACACACATCATGATTCTTCCTTTCTATTCCCCTTCCTTTGTCTACACCTGTCAGAGATGGGCATTCCATTGTCATTCAATTAACCCAGGTGCTTGAACTCGACAACACAATCCAACACAGTCCAGCATTCCACAACAATGGTGAGTTATTTGAAGAAGTTGTCGACCATAGCCATTTACAGCTCAACTTAATATTATGGCCCCACGATGTATACTCCACTTTTATACTTTTCTGCTGGATGGTTAAGACCTAGATAGACAAGACTTACATACCAACACGTGTACTTTATGTTTCTTATAAGGTCAGTGAAGTCTCCTCAGGGTTTATCTTGTAATCCTGTACCTTATTCTATAGATCCTTTGTCTGTGTCATCCATGTGGATGAGTCATGGCCAGTGCTTGACCAGTCTGCTCTCTGTGAGAGCCTGAGAGAAAGTTTTCTTTCCACGTGATTCTCCCCAGGCACACTATAGAACTTTGATCTCTTTCCTCTGTGGCTCCATAATCTCCTTGTTCAGAAAATTTGGAGCTCAACTGAGTTTCATGATGTTGCAGTACAGGTTCTCCTATGTCCTGAGTCTTCGCTGACCTTGAAAGGCTAGAGCCAAAATGTTGGCTGGCCTTGTGGTTCTTCTATTTCTCCAACTTTGATCTGTGAACCTTGGTTGTTAACCATCCAGAAGAAAAGCTGATTAGTATCCTGGAGCATATGCCATTCACTTTGCCTTATCAGACTCAATTGATTTTAGTTGTTGTCGTACGTTTCCATTTGACCCAGCTCTATCACCGTGCACTAAGTTAAAGTCAAAATGGATTAAAGATCCAAACATTAAAACAGAAACACTCAAGCCGGGTGTGGTGGCGCATGCCTGTAATCCCAGCACTCGGGAGGCTGACGCAGGAGGATTGTTGTGAGTTCGAGAACAGCCTGAGCTACAAAGTGAGTTTAAGGCCAGCCTGAACTTCATAGTGAGACCCTGTCTGAAAAAGACAAAAAACAAACAAACAAACAAACAAACAAAAAAAAAAACAGAAACACTCAATCTCCTGGAAGAGAAAGTAGGAGGAACTCTTGAAGACATAGGGGTAGGTAAAGAGTTCATGAACAAACATATATTCGCACGAGAAGCACTTGAAAGAATCAACAACTTGGATCACCTCTTCTTAAGGAGCTTCTGTGTGTCAAAAGAAATTGTCAACGGAGTGAAAAGACAACCCACAAATTTTGAAGAAAATTTTGATAAAATCCTAACTAATAAGCAATCAGGCAGAGGACTACTGTCTAGAATATATAAAGAACTAAGATATAACAGGGCCCTCAAATTTAAAGACCCAATTCAGAAATGGGCATCTGAGATGAATACACACTTCTCAGAGGACGAAATTAAAGAAGCAAATAAATATATGAAAAGATGCTATACATCGCTAGTCATCCATGAAATTCAAATAAAAACAACACTGAGATACCATCTCACTCCAGAAAGAATGGCTATCATAAGGAAATCAACCAACAACAAATGTTGGAGAGGTTGTAGGGAAAAGGAAACACTTTTCCACTGCTGGTGGGAATGTAGACTGGTACAACCATTGTGGAGGTCAGTGTGGAGACTCCTCAAAACAGTAGGACTAGAAATCCCATTCAAGCCGGCTATCCCTCTACTGGGAATTTTCCTAAGGGAACTGAAAACATTGTATCATAGTGACATAAGTGTACCTATGTTTATAGCAGCGCAATGTGTGATAGCAAAATCTTGGAAACAACCAAGATGTCCATCACATGAGGAATGCTTGAAAAAGATGTGGTATTTCTATATAATGGAGTATTACTCAGCTGCTAAGAATGGTAATTTTGAAGCATTTATATTGATTATATGACCATAACCATTTTGTTATTAATACTACCATTATGTTATTTCTCATTTTGTTTCACTTGGAAGCTAGATTTTTGAATGATGGTTTTTAATTAAAAAAATTGTTGAGTTTGGAAGATTTACACAGTAGACATTTGCAGAATAGTATGGTGCAGCATCTGTTCTTCCAATGTACGCATTGTACAGGTAGGCATTGCAGTGTGTAAGGTCTGAGGAATCAGGAAATGTTAGGCTCAGGCAGTTGTGGAATCTTTGGGGGGGATGTGTTACTGACTTTGTTCAGTAAGACCAGAAGGACAGTACGGAGGGAGACCTTCAGGTGTAGGCACTGGTATCTTCTTTCTCCTTTTCCAGGGTATCAGATTGTGTAGGGTCCATTGTTTTTGAGAGCATTGCAGTCAATGCTGCTCGGGGATCTCACAGTCCTTCTCACCAAAGGTTACTAGAGAGCTACTTATGAGCATGTGAACCCCCTACTAACCAGCCTTACTGAGATGGTAAGTCACTGTTATGTGGGTCCTACTCAAGTACAGTTGGCGCTTAGGACATATTTTGAATTGAAGAGAATTTGAGACAGAAGTCTCATCCTGTTAGATGATGGCTAGTGCAGGACAGCAGTATTGCTCTTGGATTTCTCTGTTAGAAAGTTTAGCCCCAGGCATCTCTCATCTCCTGTTAACATCCTTGGAGCTTATCCAGTGGTGGCGTATAGTTCCCCATTTTTTAGCTGACACTTCGTTTCAGTTTAAGCAATTCAACCTTATTTAAGAAAGCATGCAGTGTTATGACCCTTTATGCTGAGGATTCAGGAAGAGAAGTGAAGCAACTTATTCTTATTTATAATGTTAATAGTTCTGAAGATAAGATAATAAGTGCAGCTATCAAACTTCAATTTACAATGTTGGGATTTCCTCTGATATTTTTTCTTATTGTCACAGCCTTCAGTTCCTTTGTCCATGTCGCACAAGTGACTTTAATATTCAGATATTTTATTCTTAACTCCATAGTGCAAACTGATTGTATTCCTTTTGCTCCAGCCAGTTATTGGCCCTGTTCCTTTCTTTTGTTTAAGTTTATTTTTGTTAGTGTATGTTTGCAGTTCACAATTTCATATATAATTATGTAGATGTAAGAATGGCATAAATACTGCTGTGGGAGTGTTTACCAAAGGGCCTTTCTGTGTGATTGTAAGTAGAAAGTTTTTCTACTATACAGGAGGCAAACATTTGTAAACCTGCTAGATTACAAAGACCAAAACATTCACCTATGAAAGATTTTTCCAGTCTTTTCTTTTGGTGGAACCAGGGATTGAATTTAGACCCTTGTGCTTGTTAGGCAAGCCTTTATTCTACTGAGCTATCTCCTTGGCTCCAGTTTTTCCAGTCTTGACCATTACTTTCATATATAGTCACTTGCCCTGTATTAAAACACAACTTTATGGCTGCAGCACAGAGTGTGAAAGTTTTCAGGGATATGTTGTTGAGCTCTTTTATACTCACAAAAAGGACAGCAGAATAACTTTTGCAGGTGCCCCATGCTTTTGATCTTTTGGGGACTTTTCTCACAATAATAGTAATAATTATATTTTGTGTGTAAAAAAAGATTAATGTGATATATAAAGAAAATGTGATACACGACAGCATACGATTCATTCATAACATTAAGAAAATCATGACCTTTGTCACAACACAGGTGAAATAATAGAACATTAGATAAAGAAAATAAGCCAGGTTCAACAGTATAAGTTTTCCCCAACCTGTCATGCAAACTCCCAGAGCCCCTGCCCCCAAGCCCACCCAGTGAACTATTCTGAATCTTCCAGCCCCTGACCACCCGAGTCTGGCCCTTTGAATTTGTGGGAGAACTTTCCACTTCCCCATGCTCTGTGTAATCCAGAGCCCCTGCCCGCAAGCCTGCCAAGTGAGTGAGAAGTTTTGCGACTCTTTTGGCCCCTGATCTAGCCCAGCATGGCTCAGTGAGTGTGTGGGAGAACTGTGGAGCCCAAAGGTGCTCCCTGGGCCAGGAGCATAACACAGGGGAAACACAGGCTCATAGTTGTGACACAAGGGCTGCAGCAAAAAGGAGCTAAACACAATAGTTTGATTCAGGCCAGGGATAACTGAATAATCTCAAACTCAATTGATCAGCACCCAAATCTCATTATGTCCTAAGGTTGTAACTGCACCAAAGCTCTACAGAAAAGTTCAGAGGTCAGTGCTATACAAAATGACAAAGACAAGGAGCAAAATGCAATCTCAGGTCTCCAGCCCACCAATGATAACTGCAGATGACACAAGTTCTGCTGACATGAATGAATTAACAGAGTCAAAAGCAAAGAAACAATAGCAGAAAGGTGTAGAGGAACTCAGACAAGAATTTACACCTGACATAAAAAAGAAATTTTTCAACACATAGCATCTGAAGTAATAAATCAAATCCAGAAAAGTATGAGGGAAACCCAATGCCCACCAAGAACAAGTGCAGAGAACACTATTTTAGCTGAAACATATGAATGAACAGCGTTGTAAGCAAAGAAACAACAGCAGAAAGGTAAAGAGGAACTCAAAGCAGAAATAATTTCTGAAATAAAAAAGAAATCTTTGAAATCATAGCATCTGAAGTACAGAATCAATTCTGGAAATACATGGAGGAAACCCTAGAAAAAAACTGCAGTAAAAGAATTAATAGCTACCTCTAAAGAAGACATTGATAAAAAATAGAGGAGATTAGAAATATGACAGATCCATTGAATAAACAATACTAAAAAGAAATAGATTGTATGAAACAGAGTCAAAGAGATATAGAAGAAGTTAAAATCTCAATCCCGAGTCCACAAAACCATTTGAGTGAAAGCGAAGACAGAGTTTCAGATCTTGAAGATGCTGGTGCAGCGAGTGAAAAGGTAAGAAAGGATCTCTTAAAAACAATGAGGATGCAGGAAAAAATAATCCATCACCTGCAAGATGATGCCAAGATGAACATTGTGTGATTAATAGCATCAATGAGAATGAAGGGGAGAACGCAAATGATATAAAAAGGATACGGGCAGAAGTAATCACAAAAAACTTCTGAAATATGAGGAAACAATCTGACATTCACGCAACTGAAACATGCAGAATGCAAAATAACTTCAACCCAACTAAAAACACGCAAGACCTATAGTCAAGATACCAGAAATCCAACACAAGAACAATATACAGAAACCTGCTAGACAAAAGAAGAAGATCACATTCAACAGAAAACATACCAGGCACACAGCCAACTTCTTTTCACAAACAATGAAGGCAAGGAGAGCATGAAGCAGAGTACTTCAAGTCCTCCATGAAAACAAATTACAGCCAAGATTACTATACCCTGCAAAATTCTCTTTCAAGTTTGATGGAGAAGTGAAATACTTCCATGACAAAGAACAACTAAAGAATTTCATGATGACAAAGTCATCCCTACACAGGCTACTGAAAGATGTTCTAGAGAGGGATCACCATGACCAGAACTCCACAAATGAGAACAGAATGAACCAATTAAGTAGGGCAAACAATTAAACACGGGACAAAAAGGAATAAACAACAGCAGGCAAATAACATGACAATCATACGTAAACAAATTTCAATTATAACTGTCAAGGTAAATGGACTCAATTCACCAATTAAGAGAAATAGTCTGGCACAGTGAATTAGGAAAACAAAATCCAACAATATGCTGTATACAAGAAACATACTTAACTCAGAAAGACATTTATATGGGCTGGGGAGATGGCTCAATAGAATAAGGTCTTCCCTGGCAAGCACAAGGGCCTGAGTTCGATCCTTGGTTCCACAAAAAACCCCAAAAGAACAAAAAGACACTCATAGGTTTAAAGTCAAAGGAGAGAAAACAATACTACATGCCCCAGCACCTCAGAAAAAAGCAGGTGTAGTCAAATCAGGAAAGATCAAACGAAACAAAGAAAGCCACTATATTTTGGTCATAGTAAAAATTCAAGAGGGAGGTGTGACACTCATAAAGATCTATGAGCCAAACACAGGAGCGCTCAACTATATAAGACAAGTATTAAGGGACATGAAAAACCTAATATCCAGGACTACAATCTTAACAGGAGACCTAAACACCCCCTTATCTCAAAAAGATAGGTCAACCAGACAAAAAATTATCAAAGAAGTAGCATAACTGAACCAGAGCTTCGAACAAATGGACCTGGTGGACATATACAGAGTGTTCCACCCAACTACAGCTGAATACACATTTTTTTCAGTTTCACATAGGTTGTTTTCCAAAATAGACCACGTACTAGTCCAGAGGTCATGCGTAAGTATATGCAAGAAAACAGAAATTATCCCATGCATATTACCTGACCAAAGTACAATGAGACCGGAACTAAAAGATGAAACAAACAAACCAACAAAAAAAAATCTGCTAAATACATGGAAATTAAATAACACCGTACTGAGCAATCAATGGGTCAAAGATGAAATTAAACAACAAATTCAAGAATATCTACAATTCAATGAAAATTCAACTGAAATTTACTGGAATTTAAGGGATGCGATGAAAGCAGTTCTCAGAGGGAAAATCATAGCTATGAATTCACACATTAGGAAAACAGAATGGGAACAAATAAATACCTTAATGTGGCACCTCTGACATCTAGAAAAGGAAGAAAAAATCAAACCCGGAGCCCAAAGACAGGAAGAAATCATAAAGATTAAAGCAGAAATTAATTCAATTGAGATGAAGAAATCAGTTCAAAGTATCAATGAATCAAAAAGCTGGTTCTTTGCGAGACTAAATAAAATTGACAAGCCCCTAGCTAACCTTATCAAAAAGAGGAAAGAAAAAATTCAAATACAAGTAATAGGGAATGAAAAGTGTGAAATCACCATAGACTCTGTGGAAATTCAGAGGATTAGCAATAGGTACTTAGAAAATCTTTACGTTCACAAAATACGAGACACAGAAGAAATAGACAGAATCCTCAAAATGTACAAATTACCAAAACTGAATCAAGAAGATAGAACAACTGTCAATAAGCCAATAACAGCCAACGAGACACATAAGGTAAAAAAAGCCTGCCGACAAAGAAAAGTCCAGGTCCTGATGAATTCACAGCTGAATTCCATAAGTAATTTATAAAAGATGTAATCCCTACACTCCTTTAATTCTTCAACGAAATTGAAAAGGAAGTAGTCCTCCCAAAATCACTTTTAGAGGAAGCCTTATACTGATTCCAAAACTAGGGGAAGACCCAAATAAAAAGTGTGTTATAGGCCAATCTCCCTCACAAACATAATGGAGAAATCCTCAATAAAATCATAGGAAATAGAATACAGAAAATCATCAAGAAGATCATACATAATGACCAGGTAGGATTCATCCCTGGAATGGAAGGATGGTTCAATATTTAAAAAGGTATCAATCTAATACACTATATTAATAGACTGAAATCCAAAAACCACACGATCATCTTAATTGACTCAGAAAAAGCTTTTGACAAAGTCCAACACTCATTCATGTTCAAAGCCCTACAGAAAATTGGAATAGATGGCGTCTACCTCAATTTGATAAAAGCCCTCTATGATAACCCAGTGGTTAATATAATTCTAAATGGGGAAAAACTTGAAGTCTTTTTACTGTCAGATCTGGTACAAGACAAGGATGTCCTCTATCACCTCTTCTATTCAATATAGTTTTGGAATCATTAGGCGCAGCCATTAGACAAGAGGGAGAAAGAAAAATAATAAGAATAGGTAAAGAAGAAGTTAAATTATCACTATTTGCAGATGACATGATACTTGGAAGACTCCAAAAACTCCACCAAGAAACTACTAGAATTAATACATAAATTCAGTAGCATAGCAGGATACAAAGTCAGTACTCAAAAGTCAATAGCATTCCTCTACAGAGGTGAAAAACACACTGAGAGGGAAATTATAGAAACAATACCTTGTATAATAGCACCGGGGAAAATGAAATACCTTGGAATTCACTTAACAAAGGAAGTTATGGATCTTTTCACGGAAAATTACAGCACCCTAAGAAAAGAGATTGTAGAGGATTTCAGAAAATGGAAAGATATTCCATATTGCTGGATAGGAAGAACCAACATAGTGAAGATGGCCATACTCCCAAAATTGCTGTGCAGATTTAATGCAATCCCTATCAAACTGCCACCAACATAACTCCCAGACCCTGGGAAATTGTTCCTAAAATTTATTTGGTACCAAAAAAGACCTAGAATAGCAAAGACAATCCTGGCCAACAAAGACAAGGCAGGAGGCATCAGAATTCCTGACTTGTAATTATACAACAAAGCCACTGTGATAAAATCTGAAATAGAGCTGAGGATCAGTGGAATAGATTAGAAGATGCAGAGGTCTCTTTGAACACTTTCAGGCTCCTGATCTTGTACAAAGCGGCCAAACACGCATACTGGAAGAAAGATCGACTCTGTAATAAATGCCGGAATAACTGGCTTTCTATATGCCAAAAACTAAAACTTGACCCAGGTCTGTCACCATGCACGAAGCAAAAGTCAAAATGGATTAAAGATCTAAACATTAAAACAGAAACACTCAGTCTACTGGAGGAGAAAGTAGGAAGACATAGGGGTAGGCAAAGAGTTCATGAACAAACATGTATTCACATGGGAAACGCTTCAAAGAATTAAGAACTGGGATCAACTCTTATTGAGAAGTTTCAACATGCTGAAAAACATTGTCAACAAAGTGAAAGGAAAACTCATGAATTTTAAAAAAATCTTAACTAATAAGCACTCAGACAAAGGTCTGCTCTCTCACATTTATAAAGAACTAAGATATATTAGGGCCCTCATACTTAAAGACAGTGCAGAAATGTGCATCAGAGATGAATACATACTTCTCAGAGGATGAAAATAAACAAATAAATATATGAAAAAAATGCTCCACATCACTACCGATTCGTGAAATGCGAATAAAAACAACACTGAGATACCATCTCACTCCAGAAAGAATGGCTATCATACAGAAATCAACCAACAACAAATGTTGTAGAGGATGTGGGGAAAAGGGAACACTTCTCCACTGCTGGTGGGAATGTAGACTGGTGCAACCATTTTGGAGATCAGTTTGGAGACTCCTCATAAAAGTAGGACTAAAAATCCTATTCAAGCCAGCTATCCCGCTACTGGGAATTTCCCCAGAGGAACTGTACACATATAACTGTGATATATGTGTACCTATATTTATAGCAGCACAATTTGTGACAGCAAAATCTTGGAAACAACCAAGATGCCCGTCATATGAGGAATGGTTGAAAAAGATGTGGTATTTCTGTATAATGGAGTATTAGTCAGCTATAAAGAATGATAAACTTGAAGCATTTATACTGAAGTGGATGCCACTTGAACATATAGTCATAAGTGAAATAAACCAGACATACATGGGGAAATATTGTATATTCTTCCTAGTATAATAAATCAAAAGAGGAAATACAAATAGAAAGGTTTAACAACTAAAAAGAATTTAGTCAGATAGTTGGGGCAAACTGAATTGCATATTTTGCAGATTGCTAATCAGCTTTTCTTCTGGATGGTTAACAACCTACGTTTGCAGTAAAAAATTGGAGAAATGGAAGGGCTGCAAGGTCAGCCAACATTTTGGCCCTAGCCTTTCAGGGTCAGTGAAGACTCAGGACATAGTAGAACCTGCACTGAATATCATGGAACTCATATGTGACCCCAATTTTCTGATCAATGAAATTATGGAGCCACAGAGTAATGTGATCAATGATCTATAGTGTGCCTCAGGAGAGTCATAAGGTGAGAAAAACCTTCTCTCAGGCTTTCGCAGAGTGCAAACTGGTGTGGTAATGGCCGTGACTCACCCACATGGCTGACACTGACAAAGGATCTACAAAGTGAGGTACAATGTTACAGGATAAACCCTGAGATTACTTACTGACCTCATTAGATACAAAGGTTACATTTTTTGTTATATGGGTCTTGCTTTATCTGTCTTAACAATCCAACAGAAAATTATATAAAGGAGACATATAAAATAAGACAGTAATAATAAGCTCACCCTTAAATGGCTCTAGTGAACACATTCTTCAGGTAACCCTCTATTATTGTGGATTGGTGGACTGTGTTGGATTGGTTCTCTCAATTCCAGCACCTATAATAATTGAATGACAATATAATTCTCATCTTTGACAGGAGTAAACAACAAAAAAAGGGGGTATATGAGGGAAGAACCATTCTGTGTTTGTATCGACAGTATTGTTAGGATAAATATGCAGTACTTTTGTGTAATTCAATGAGAAGAAAAATTTGCACTAATAGTGTTTGGGCAGGATATCCTGTCTGCTTCTTGTACTATCAATAACCACTAGAAAGATAACTATGTAAAAAGTATTAATTATTGAAATGTTACTATAATTCAGGTTTTAAGAAAAGATAGGTATACAGCTCCATTCCCTTAAATAATTGATTAGAGGCATCTCATCTAATAGTGTTTGTAGATAGAGTATCATGTATGCATCTTGTACAACAAAAAGCCACTATGAAAAGAATGTAATGTATTAATTGTTGAATCTGTCCTAATAATTTGATTTGAAATTGTCTCATTGCTATTTGTTCTTCAATAAAATAAAAAAAACAAAGAAAAAAACCTGAAAGTATAAGTTTTGAATATTCATACCTGAAAGTGGACACCTGAAAAGCTGATCTCATACAGGCTAAGAGGACAGTAGTGGTCACTAAAAGCTAGAAAAAGTATGAAACATTGGAATGAGGACGTTTGGATCATAGGCAGAAGATAAGTTATAACAGTTTTAGTATTCCACAGTATAGTGGATCTAGTTCATAAATATGTTTTGTGTATTTTATAAACAACTAGAATGCAGGATTATAGAGATTCCCTACAAGAACTATTAAACACTGCTTGATTTGATCAGTATACATTATACTTATTTATTTACTTATTTATTTTTGCAGAACCAGGGATTGAACTCAGGCCCTTGCACTTGCCAGGGAAGCGCTTATTCCACTGAGCCATCTCTCTGGCCCTAAACCAGTATACATTATATATGTGTTTGAAATTATTACCTTGTATTCCAAAATATTATATGTCAATTAAAGAGTTTCATGCAGAGAGAAAAATTGACTCTGAATTTACACATAAAACAGAAATAAAATCTGTATAGTTACTAGGTAACTCTCGTCTAAATACATGAATCACAAGATTTATTCAGTATCCCCTTTCATTATTTGACCCAAGAGCTTCTTCATAACCTTTTTCTCTTCTTCATTTCTGAGAGGGTAGATTAAAGGACTCAGCGTAGGTGTTATGAGGTTAAAGACCATTGCCACAACTTTGTCAGCAGGGAAGGAAGTCATGGGTCTCAGGTAGAGATATGAATAAGCCACAAAAATAAAAGTACAACCATGACATGAGATGTGCAGGTGGACAGGGCTTTGTGGCACCCTTCAGAACTATATGTCTTCAGGGAGTGCAGGATGATGACATTGGAAGTAACCAGCACAGAAAAAGTGAGAAAGCACAGCAATCCACTGTTGGCAGTGATCAGGGGCCCTAGATTATGAGTGTCAGTGCAAGCCAGCTCCAGGAGTGGGAATAAGTCACATGCAAAGCAATCAATGAGGTTTGGGCCACAGAAGGGTAACTGGTCTACAAACAAAACCTGTATGCCACCATGAACCAGTCCTAACAACGCTGTAGCCCCCACCAGGAAAGCACACGCAGCTCGGCTCATGAGGGGCACATAGTGTAAGGGCTTGCAGATGGCCACGTAGCGGTCATAGGCCATGGAAATGAGCAGGACGATTTCAGCTGTGGAAAAAAGTGTCCAGCAAAGAGCTGAGTATGCAGCCATTGACGGATATGGTTTTAAGAGATCAAGTCAAAGACCATTTTGGGAGCTATGCTTGAGGAGTGCAAACCATCTATGATGGCCAGGTAGGAGAGGAAAAGGTGCATGGGAGAAGTCAGGGCCAGAGTGATGAAAATGGTGGCTGAGATAAGCATGTTACCTGCCACTGTGGCCAGATACATCAGGAAACATGTAATGAATAACAGTTTCTGCAAGTGTGGATTTTGGGTGAGGCCCAGGAAGATGAATTCTGTTATATTCCTCATCTTTGCATTAGTTATGGATTAGTTATGGTGGGTTTTGAGCATATGATGCACCTGGGAAGATTGCATTATTATCGTATTATACATACCGCATTCCCTTACATATCTCATTCCCTTACTAGTGTTGCTCTATGCAATCAGTGAAGTACTCCTGTTCCTTTAAAAACCACTGTAGGTCACACACACACACACACACACACACACACACACACAGAAGATAGTGAAGGTAGATATACAGCCACTTTCTTTTGTTTATTGTGAAGAAAGGCTTGTACTAATGTTTAGACAAGATAGCATGTCTTCATCTTCTGAATAACTACTATGCAGACAACAATATGCATTGTATTAGTTATCGTAACTGTCCTAATAGGCTGTTTTGAAACTGCTTTATTGTTATTTTATCTTTTTTTCTCATTAAAATGAATAATAAAAAAATGTAGCAGAATAGATTTCTCTAATTTATTTCAATGGATTAGTGATAATTCTTTACAAGTATCACCATAAAGAAAAATGTTCTTATGAATGAATGTTGACATGCAATTGATATCTAAATTCTGTGGCTCTAACAAATATGCAAGTTGGCTCCATTTCATTGGCATAACTAACAATATTATTTTAGTAGTATTAAATAAATATTGTTTTCTGTTGAAGTTTTTTTCACATGCAAAATTGTATTCCACATATTGCCCTTCTTTACTTTTTATGAACGCAATGAAAAGGGACACAAGTTTTCCCTCAATTATATAATGTGAAGACATAAATGTGAGCCAGCTAAGACAATAAATTTTCCCATTTCTGAATAATTGAGCTCATGCCCTTGCGCTCGCCAGGAAAGTGCTTATTCCACTGAGCCATCTTCCCAGCCCCAAAAATTTGTAAGATAATTATTGTTTTTGTCCTTACGAAGTAGAAATATTGAAAGTGTAAAAAATATTTAAATGGTTAGACATCAACTTTTAAGAGAAAATCAATTTTGATGCTGCTCCAAAACAGAATATATTTTACACATGTTATCCCTTTTCTCCCCTTTGTCATCCATAATGTCAAACTTCTTTTTTCAAAGATATTTCTATACACAAATGTCTACATCAGATTTCCACATGTCAGTGGTTGTAAGGAAACCTGGGATTTACTTTTATTTTCAGTAAATCCCAGTCGGTGAAGTGTTTTCTTTTGATTCATCTATAGAGGGTGACCTTGTATTTAATTATTATTATTTAGTTCAGTTCACAATTTATTACTTCCTAACAGCAATATGGAAGTTAAGATATACAGTAAGTTAAAGGCCTTAAAACAGAAATGTCAAGATTAAGCATATTTAGATAGATATAATTATTAACCCCAGTCTTTAATAATAACTTCGCTCATTATTTGTAGCATCTAGCTTGCCAAATTATTGATAGTATTTTATATCGATATTTTTGACAGTATTTTCTATCGATATCCAAACAATGTTCCATAGCAAACCACTAAATTTCAAGTCAAGAATTCAATGATGACAACTACATCAGGGAAAAGAATTTAGCTAAATCAAATTAATCTCTTAAAAATTTGGAAAAACAGTTTTGCATACTTTGATCTGGTTTTGGTTGATTATGGAGACCTAGTCTAGAAGTCATGTGGTCATTGCTTTCTTCCTGTCCCCAAACATGGAACACAACTTTCATTTGACTTGGTCATTGGGTAAGTAGACACTGAAATCATTATCTCTTGAGCGAAAATTGTCTAATTTGGACACTTTAGCTTTTTTGGTTTTCATTGCCATCCTGAATTTGCTAAGAAAATGAGTTGCTCAATTAGGATGCTGATAGCTTCAGGTTTTATTTTCTATTGATTTTCTTGCTTTCTTATGAAAGTATAAATGAATCTTAACGTATGTATGTATAATTTTCTTCCACAAATCTGTGATCTATAATCAATCCAAAATTAAATATAATGGGAACAAAGCCAAATTACCAAAATCCAGGAAGTCAGTTTATTCAACTCTGTGAAACAAAATTGAATAAAACTCACTTGGTTGAACCTTGTTTTTCTCTGAAATTTTGCTTCCTACAAGCCAAGGAATGATGTAGAGAGAAAAATCTTTACACAAACTCCAGAGGTCCCTTCCAAGTACATTTCCTCTGAAAACTACCCAAGCACGGGAGCAGCATCTGCCCAGAATTCAGTTCCTTGGTCCGTGGCTCTGTGGCTGTTGCTTCTTGCAGAACTCTTCCTAACCGTTTTCTTCATTGATTCCGAGGAGTTTAAAAAGACTTCCTTGGACTGCAAGGCTCGGTGCTGACCTTTCAAGTTCCCAGAGGGTTAGTAATTGGCTTTGATGAATTCTTTGCCAATGTGACAGCCCAGGTCTTTCTCTTACTTCCACTGGGTGGCCACAGACATTGTTAGTGGTTCATTTTAGAAGTGCACTTGAGGTGGAGTTAGAGATATTTCTGGACTGTAGTTTAGAAGGCCTGAATCATATAGTTTGGAAAACTAATTCATTTTGGTTCTTTGCTGACACTTTTGCACTTGACCTAGGATGTGGGGTGCTTGTAAGCAGAGAGAGAATAAACTTGTTTGAAAATATGACTGAAAAATGGTATAGTTTTTCTGAAGAGTGATTATTTTGTCTATAGTACAGGTGATGTGCCTGATCCCCTTGGGAGATTGTGACATTTTTGTTAGTAAGTGATTCAGGGACTTAGAGGCCAAGAATCTCAGGTACAAAAGAAATTCAAAAGTCCTGGAGATAATCATGTTATTTTATGATGATTACTTAAGTACCACCCTCTGAATATTGATTCTTGGACATTCATCCTTTGTACTCCACAGAGACAATGCTGAAACCTAGCATTAGGTCCCATGGTTTATAATGGAAGCAATACAGGTAATCTCAGTCAAATGCTTATAGACATAGGTGACTGTGGATAAAGAAGGGGAGCTCTCTGGAAATGAGATTCATCTACTATCATCTTTCCTTTAGGTTCTGAGGAGATGACAATCTGGCTGCAACTTCACAGAGATCAGTTTTTACTGCTATTGGCCCTTAGTCTCAGTCAAACTGACACTTCAGATTCCAGGACCAATGATGCAATGTAAAGCTTTCCATTTTATATTCTCAGTGTTCATTAATTTTCCACAAACCTCATTTACAAGTACTCTGGTTATTGGAAAAAACTATGGCATACATGTATATCAAAATATCATTTTAACAACTTTAAGATCAGTGTGATTAAGTACATCCACATTGTCAAAAAGGCATCATTCCTGTTATCTGCAGACAGTTTCTCTGCACCAATATTGATGTTCCTTAGTCTGTAAATGATTACATAGTAGCTTAAGTTTCTTTGTCAGGCCCTACTAATCTCTACACTAATTTCAGTTTATATGAATTTGATTGAATAGCTTCTTCTGAGGTAGGAAAATTCTCTACTTCTTTTGCCCATGACACGTTATTTTTTTTTGGGAGGTGGCAAGGGTGTAGCAGGAATCCAACTAAGGACCCTATGTGTGCTGGGCAGTGGCCTACGCCACTCAGCTGTCTCCCTGGCTCCTATATATCTTGTATTTTGGTGGTGCTGAGAAATGTATCCTTGAGTGTGTGTCCTGGTGGTCAGACTTCTGTGCTGGGGAGCTTGGTACATGGCCCAGCAGGTAGAGTACAGTGGCATGGTCCTGGGAGGAGGGGATGAGGCCTTAGGCTGGTTCCAGTCAGCTGAGGCATACTGCTAGGCCCAGTGGGGCCTAGACTGAGGCTAAGACGTATGGGAAGATACTCACAGAACAGAGCAGCAGGCTGTAACTTAGGTGAATTAGTGTGCCTGAAGTACTTCAAGTATGTGAAGGGGAGATGGTCAGACAGAAATCAGGGGAATTAATTTAAATATAAAAATTCCCAACTTATGATCTGCTTTGTTATATAGCTGTCATGCTTCCATCTGTAGTCTAAAATACAAAACCCTTAGTTACCAACATTTGTTAATTTCCAAATTTCACTTGGTATTATTAGTATTGCTAATTGTCCTACTGTAAATTGGATACAATATGGTTTAACCACATGTAATCATATTGTGGGGCACTTGGGTAACAAAGTTACCCAAAGCCTTATATCAAAGGACAGAGAATAGTGTCAAATGGAAACCAATATCACATTCTCAAGAGAGATGGCAATGGGCCAGCAAGATAGGTAAGCAGACTAAGTGCCTCTTTTGGCAAGCACAGGGCCTAGGGTTTGGTCCCTGGTCCCACATGCTACATTACCCCTCTCCCCTCAAGGGGCATGCTGAATTGTAGACCAAGTCTGGGCCTGGTGGTGCATGCCTGTAATCCTAGGGTTGAGGAGGCTGAAAATAGGAGGATTACTGTGAGTCTGAGCTGCATAGTGAGATTCTGTAACAAACACATTAAATGAAGAGAGAGAGAGAGAGAGAGAGAGAGAGAGAGAGAGAGAGAGAGAGAGAGAGAGAGAAAGAGAGATTGAGCAAAACAAAACCTGGCATACTACAAAACAAGAATCCTAACACAGAAGAGATATCTAATGAGGAGACTCTTTACAGAGAGATTTTGATTACAGTGATAGAGCTACCTACAAGTAAACTTTAACAGAAAAGTACTAGGGAAATAAGAATAGAGAATTTCCTCTAAAATAGAAAATGACTAGGGGGCCAGGGAGATGGCTC
>PVKA01041597.1:0-17960 GCA_004027165.1 Ctenomys sociabilis | reverse complement strand
ATAGATAGATAGATAGATAGATAGATAGATAGATAGATAGATAGATAGATAGATGATAGATAGATCGATCAATCGATAGATCGATCGATCTAGAGGGATGCTAGGGAATCAGCCCTGGGGACTTAAATAACTCTACTGAGATGCAAATCATGCTAGGCAGTTAAGCCATATAAAGTGTTTAGGTTAGTTTTTATTATTTTCACCAATATATGCAACCATCACGATAGTCAATTTTAGATTATCATCACAAGAAAAAACTACTCCCGTATGTCTCCATTCTCCCTACCCTAAGCAACTACTCGTCTACTTTTTGTCTAGATTTTCTAGTTGGATATAAGTAGAATCTTTTGTTACTGTCACTTAACATGCTGTTACCACGGTTCATTCATGTTGTAATATGAATCAGCATTTCATTTTATAGCCAAATAATAATCCATTGTGTGCATATACCACACTTGTCACTGTCAGTTGATGGATATTTGGTTATTTTTATATTTAGATTCTTGTGAATCATGCTTTGGACACTCATGTGCATCTTTGCTTTGCGCAGAGTTGTTTTTCTTTCTTTTGTATAGGTACTTAGGAATGGAATTGTTAGATCATATGGTAAGTATATTAAAACATTTTCTAAAGCTATGTGAACTATTGTACATTCCTCCCAGAGCTGTATGAGGTATGTGTGTGTATGTGTGTGTGTGTGTGCGCACTAACCCAGGTCCATGCACATAATAAGCATGTGCTGTACCACTGAGTCATACCTTTTGCCCCAGAGATTGGGTTGGATTCTCCACAGTGAGATAAAACATGTACTCCACAACTGCCAAACATTAAGACCAAGTCTCTTGCCTCAGAAGAGGCATAGCAGGCTGCATTTCCTATGGGACAACCAGCATGATCGAGTGGGTCCTTCAGTTTTAATGGTCCTGTGATGCCATTAAATGCTCTCACCAGCTGTACTCCCAGTTTGTTTGTATTCCTTTCTATTTTAGTTTTTTAGGGTAGAGGACTACATGCATTTTACTTACAAATATTTGTGGTCATAGATGGTTTTTGCTCAGTTTGCACTTGTTATTTGCTGAGTTAATTGGTAATAATCCTTAACCCAATTTTGGTTACACATTAAAATCACATGGGTTTCTTAAAAACAAACCCAGATGTGTTTCTTCTGATTCTTGGAAGAGATTGAGTGATTGAAATAATCTCACTCAAGTGAGGAAGCCTATATACAAGCTCTGGTGTGTTTCTTTTGTTTTTTGAAAAATAAGAGAAACCTAACCACTTTTGAAGTACAACTTCAAAGATATAGAGAGTGAACAGTGACATCCCTCTTCTAGTCTTCCTATAGGCGTATTTCCTCCTTCTCATAGTTGGTATTTATTGTGGACAGTTATAATAAATAATAAAATATCCTCAAATACTACAGACTGCTGTGTTATCATGGTACAGTCTATGGAAACAATTTAGTAAAGCCCAAAAGAAATTTAGATACATATAACCTGAGACCCAACAATTCCATTTATAGAAATTTATCCTGGAGCTCTCATTGCTTAATTTTTTTCTTTTTAATCTCTTACAACTTATTTAATTTTCCAATTTTGCATGCATATTATCTGGCAATTTAAACAACTAATTTGAAGACAACACTATGCCATATAACAAAAATTGTTCATTTTGTATTCTGTTTCGTGAAATTCTGTTTAGATCATGAATATCACCCCAAAGTCTCATTCTGCATGGGGCTTTTGAAAGTGATTAGATCATGGGATTGTTCTACCGAGCAGTGTATTATTCCACTAGATTTCATAGTTACATATGTTGTTAGGAGCTGGGGTATGACTGGAAGGGGACATTACTGTGGGGATGACCTGAACAAGTTTATCTCCCTCCCTGAATCTTCCCTTCCCAATCTGCTCCCTGGCTGCCCTGGCACAAGCAACTCTCCTGCTGTTCCCATCCGACATAGCATTTTTTGCCTTGGATCCAGCAGATTGGACTGAAACATCTTAACATCCAAGAGCCAAAAGAAATTCTCTTTTAAGTTGTAAGTGTCATGTATTTTGTCCCATTGAATCAGGATTGTTTCTTAATACTGACTATATAGAGGCATTTCTCTTTCCTTTTAACAAAGAAATAGTAATTTTTTTTTTTTTTTTTTTTTTTTGCAGAACCAGGGATTGAACTCAGGCCCTTGCACTTGCCAGGGAAGCGCTTATTCCACTGAGCCATCTACCCAGCCCCTGAAATCATAATTTTATTGTATCCTCCTTTGATAGACATTGTTCTTTCAATATTATAGACAATGGGGCAGTCAGTAGGTTTTCTGACCTCAACATCTAGGGCAAGATGATTTATTTTCAGTTTTGGTGACACTGAGATTGAATCTAGGCTCTTTGCACTGAAATCTCTAGCCATTTTATTTATTTTTAAATTTGAGACAACATGTTGCCCAGACTGAGCTCAAACTTGTGATCCTGCCTCATCTCCCAGAGTGCTAGGTGCTACCACATTCAGACAGATGAGATTTTGTTGTGGAGCTGTACTGTGCTTTATGGGATGTTTAGCATTGTCTTAGCCTTCTAGGCACTGGATACTAATAGCATTCCCATTCCTAGTTGTGACAACTAAAATTTTGGGGTCAGAAATTGCCTGAGGAGGGCCAGCCATGTAGCTCAGCAGATTAAAGAGCCTAGTTATGTAGAAGCAGCTGGACCCCAGGGTGTGCTGAAAACAGTGATTGAGACTGGGTGCAGTGGTATGCCTGTAATCCCAGTGCTTGGGAGGCTGAAAACAGGAGAATCACTACAAGTCTGATCTGTGTAGTAAAACCCTGTAGACCATGCACTAAATGCAAAAAGAAAAAAAAGAAACTGCCCAAGGTCAAAAGCACTACTTTAATGTGTTCTTAGGCTAAGTTTTTCTTTTAATTTTTTAAAAAAGAGAATACAAAATAATGATAATAAAAATACATTAGAAACAACCTAGAATTTCATGAAGCAAAATACAAATTGAACAATATTTGTTATATGGCATAGTGTTGTCTTCAAATTAGTTGTTTAAATTACCAGATATATGCATGCAAAATTGGAAAATTAAATAAGTTGTAAGAAATTAAAAAGAAAAATTAAGCATTGAGCACTTCAGGATAAATTTCTATAAATGGAATTGTTGGGTCTCAGGTTATATGTATCTAAATTTCTTTTATGGCTTTACTAAATTGTTTCCATAGACTGTACCATGATAACACAGCAGCCTATAGTATTTGAGGATATTGTATCATTCTCACCAGTACAGGGGCATATCATGGCCTTTTGCTATGCAGTTTTAATTCATATTTGTTTTACAGCTAACCTTTTTAATTCATCACTTAGTACTTGTCATCACTTAGTACTTGCTAGGCCTTTTGTAAATTTTGACTTGTGGATTTGGTATTTTTATGCTCTACTGTGAAATCCTTTTCTCTCTAAACCATCATGAAGTTTGGTAGAACTGAAGAAGACAGTCTTCAGGGTTTCTTCTTTTCTTGATGAAATGATAAAATGTACCATCTAACATCTGAGAAGCACATACTTGGTGTGCTTTAAAAATGCATGTGTTTTTGTATAGCCTAAGCATGTCTCTGTAGACATATTCTGGCTGTCATGGTCTCCTAAGTTAGAATGTGTAGCTGAAATGTTTTGGATTCTGTAGTTGTGAATGATAATAGTTTTGCTATGTACCTTATGATGTGATTGGAACTAGCATTCCTGATTTAAGTCAAATTGCTCTTATTTGATTCTTCTGTGTTTGCACCAGTGTCCAGCTCATATTGATTTCCTGATGGATAGTTGTTGAATTAATGATCTGATTAGTCCCAGAACTAAGACCTGAAAGTTCATGTTGTTAAATGAGTTAAAGAGTTCAGTTGGTGTGCTCCCGCCCCTTACCAAGTTGTAGACATCCTTCTTGGCAGGCTCAGAACTAGTTGGTTTTTCTGTTTTTGTTTGTTTTTTGTTTTTTTTTTTTTCCTGGAGCATAAGATCTTGAGAAAACTTTGGGCCAAATGAATCAATGAGTTTGGCTGGAAGCCAACTGTGGAAGTTAAGCAGATGAGCAAATATCCCTTTCAATTAATGGTCCCCCTACTTCATACTTTGAATAGGTCCTGGTTACAGTTACTTAAGGTACAGTGAGATCCTTCCCTAGGCAAGCAGTTACCCAGAAATTGTGGTTTGATTGTTATGATGTGAGCAGGTTTTTGATATTTTTGGAGATCAAAGTCTATTGGGGCCATAAAATACCAGATACTTCAATGGGTTTTCTACTGATTCCTGAAAATGTTTGGACACTTAGTTGATAATTGCAGTTTACATGCTGTTTCCTTTACTTCTAAGAATTTAGGTGAGGATTAGTGTTGGCTCAATAACTTGTTTGGCTAGTCAGATGTTCCCTGTTAGAGTTCAGGGGGTGGCGCTGGACCAGGGGAGAAGTCACCTCTGAGGGAGGAAAGAACAACTGTGTTATGTGTCAGATAGTAAATATTTTAGATTTTCATATCTTTTTTTTTTTTAAGGCTTCAATTGTACTTTTTTTCAATAGGCCATATTTTAATGGATACACAGCACTTTTTGGCATCAATTACAATTTTATTTAGAAATAATTTAGCTGCATCATATCAGCTTGCATGATTATTGATTGCTTCAGTCTTTGGGGGTGACTGCCAGCAAGGGAAAGGTTCCATTCCAATTTGTGTTGCTATACTATATAGGTCCATGCAGCTATTAGCATTACCATATTTGTCGTGGAAATCAGGTGTACGTTTCTGGTGGCTCTGCCTTGCTGCCATTTGTGGAATGCTTCAAACTGGAAAACGACCTAATACATTTTTGGCATTAGAAAGGGAAACATTGTGGAATTGAAATTGAAACTGTAGTTACTGCAGCTGCTGGCTTGGTGCATATTACTTCCAGATACCCTTCCCCACATGCCTTTATTTAAAGATGTAAAAATCAAGCTTGGAAGTACAGATCAGTGGTAGAACTTTTGCTGGTATAGCAAAGGCCCTGGTTTCAACCACCTGTACCACAGAAAAGCAAATTCAAGATGATGCCCAGCTTAGGAGCCTTATAAAAGAGGCCTTAGGGGTTGGTCCCCACACAGGTTGTAGTTTGCCAGTCCTTGAACTTGGTGAAGAAATTAGCCTATTGCTACATGTGTTTACCATTTCAGGGACATGAACCCAGAATAACCCTGGGAATTCTCAATTGATAGTGATCCAAAGAAGAGTGGTCCGAACTTTGATTTATGGGGTTATGAGGACCTTTGTGACAGTCACCTTAGATTTGTGGAATCCAAGGTGACCTTAGTCAGTAGGACAGAGGGTTCTTGCTGTGTCTCTTTTATGGGAATGCTGGCCAAGAAGAGTAGGAGGCCAGGAATTTGTGGGTGGAGTGAAAGTGTGAACCTAGGAGGTTGTAGGGGCTTGACAGGCATACTAAATACAACACAGATTTCTCTGTTGCTTTGGGATGTAGTTAGAATCTGGCATGTACTGTGAGTTTGGCCAGTGTATAAAAGTGAAAGAGCACATCTGTACCTTGAATTCTGAGAACACTGCATTCCAGTATACCTGAATCCAGATCTGCCTTGTGGTTTTTCTCTCATCATAAAAAGCTCTGCAGAGTAGGCCTGATGTGGGAGAAGTATTGGTTTATTTCAAGGTACTTTGGGAGACGGGAAAGCATAGTAATTATTGTTTTTTTTTTTTTTTTTTTTTTTTGCAGAACCGGGGATTGAACTCATGCCCTTGTGCTTGTCAAGGAAGCACTTATTTCACTGAGCTATCTCCCCAGCCCTCGGAAAGCATAGTAGTTAATAAGCATGGGCTCAGAGATAGGCACTTGTCCTAAGTCCTGCTCCACCACTTAATCACTGTGTGACCCTGGAAAATTTACCTTCAAAACCTCAGTATTCTTACCTCTAATTGGCATTGATAATGGTAACTCCACCAGAGTTGTGAGAATTGACCTTGTAGAAAGGCTTTTCAAGCCCAGTGTTTGTTGTATTTTAAGCATTCAGTAAATGTTTGCAATAATAGCGATAATGTGATAGTGGAAGAAGTGGGGAGGAACTATTGTTTGTGACTCAGTGCCACAGAAATATCATGCCCTGGTTGAGAATTATATCACTAGTTTTGTTGGAAATTGAAGGCAGTGCAGAACTGTATCAGTGTCTGCACCTCTTCATTTCCTGATTTGAAAACTGAAGAATAATACAAGTTGACATGTTGGAGTTAACCAAATGAGGTAACATGTTTTTTATAAAGTGTTGGACAAAATTTAAGGTAAAAGTCAGTATCTATTTAGTTTCTTAAATTTATATGTACAGTGGGACAGAGCCAGGAGGTACATCATGTGAGCCAGAATCTTTTGCTAGGGTCTGGGGATGTAGCTAAGTGATTGTCTTGTATGTACAGGACTCTAGATTTGATTTCCCAGCACCTGGAAGAAAAGCCAGAGACTGGACAGGGTGCACTCAAAGTGAGAGCTTGTGTAAGTTGTGATTTGGAGTGAGTACTATAGAATAGGAATGTTAATTCCATTAGAGTACCTTCTTGAGTAGCTAATATGGGAAGGGAAGCTAAAAAGGCTTAATCTCTGTGGAGGAAATATGATCATATCTTGCAAATTAAAGATGTATATTTCTTTTTCTCCTGAAATTCCATTTCTAAGAATTTATCCTGGAAATGTGTTTGCCGTGTACGTTTTTATACTAAATTTTGTATGCACATGCATACTCACTACATTATAATGACAAAAAAAGTAGAATTAGCAGTGTCTAGCCTTAGGAGACTGCTTACTCAGTCCTGACATATTTTTATAGCTAAACACTATGTATCTGCCGAGTACAGGAATTCTGTGTGTTGATAGAACTCTCTTCCAAGACTGGTTAAGCTAAAGCCACAAAATGAAAAGCAAAGTGAAGAATAAATAACGTCCTTGTTGCCAGGCTAATGGCAGGAAGAGAGGGACAACTATGATTTCCTTGCTTAAGCAGAGATTTGGGGGGAAGGGCAAGAAGCTGGTAATATGGGTGCATCTGTGGAGAAAAACGGACTAACTTTGGGGTGGCTAAGATGGAGATTTGTGTTTTATAGATTTGATTTTCTTTCCTTTGAAACATGTCTTACGGACATGTATACTATTTATTCAGAATGTCTTGAGTTTCCTACAGTTTCCTGTCATTGGAGTTGAAAACTATATGAAACATAGTGTGTTTCCTCCCATAACCTGTTTCTGGTCCATTTGACCTTGATGGATTGAGAAGCTGGCCTGACTGTAGTCTTATTCTGAAGCAGCCCTCCCCTTCCACACACAAAGCATGTTGACATTGCTCCTAATTTGTGTGACTAACAGTGTTTCTGTTTTCACCCGCAGCTCTGAAAGCATGTGAACAACTTTTTGCCAAGAACCTAGGTCACCACTAGAAGGGGGCCTTGAGGGAAAAGAATTATCAGGAGGACGTCAATGCCAGGCGCATCTGGAATTACACTCACTGCAAGCAGCATGCTGCACTTTGTGCCAACCCCTTTGTCCTGGCAAAGGCTGGGACTCTCCAAGTGGTAGGGTCCTGGGGCAACGGCACCAGGAGTCTGTCAGGGAAGAATGGGGCCAGATACGAACTCTGCAGTGAGCATAGTTTTCAGTTTATAAAGGAATTTTAAGGAAAAGGTTTCTTAATTTGCACATGATCACATTCTGAAGCTTTTGTGATTGCCAGCAGTCAGCTTCTCTCCGAGATTGTCAGCATTTTCTGGCACCAAGGTGAACTTTTCTTGATCCTTCTGGCAGTATAGATCTTCTGAGAAGACTTAACCTGCTGAATGCTCCGAGTCAGGAAAAAGAGTAAAATCTGTGGAAGCGGCATCAGGAAAGCTGAACAGAGATTCTTCCCTCTCTCCTCCCACTTGCACAGAAACTCAGCCTGGGTTCGGATGCTGTTAACTGAAGACTTCTGCTGTGTTCACCATAAAGTCCATCTGTTCTGGGGAGACTGGTGTTTTGGGGCTGCCTCTCGTGGCCCTTTTCTCTTGTCATTTTACCCCCATTTCTTCTATGCTGGCTGTTGAATGAGATGGACTTTAGGATGGAATTTGGTACCCTTGGGGGACTGACTTCCTTTCTTAAGCAGATGCTTTTGGAAAGGGCCACCTGAAGGCTGTGTTTGTATAAAGAAGGGTGCTGCCTGACTGGGATCCTCCACCATGTTCCTGCTGCTGCCTTTTGATAGCCTGATTGTCAACCTTCTGGGCATCTCCCTGACCGTCCTCTTCACTCTCCTGCTAGTTTTTATCATAGTCCCTGCCATTTTTGGAGTCTCCTTTGGTATTCGAAAGCTCTACATGAAAACATTGTTAAAAATCTTTGCGGTGAGTTGAACTACCACAGTACATTGTTTCACAGAGAGCAGAGTTCTCAGTAGTGTGTTATTCTTACCTGGCTGATGGATATCTTTCTTTTGGTTTTACAGAATGCTCAAAGAATGGGAAGTGGCATCTAAAGTAAAAAGAATAACTAAACATGTGCTTTTCAAAGTCTTTAGTAGTCTTTCTCATTGGGTTAAATCTACTTGTATATTTGATTCATTTTGAATAAGAGTAGCTGTCCCATGACACCACAGCTCACCTGCTTATTTCACATAGTGAATGGACTTAGCAATAGTCATGCCAGACATTAATCTTTTTTTATAGCAGATTGTGTGGCACACCCTGGTTGCTGATGTGTGTTCCTACAAGCCTTTTGTTTCTTTCATATATTTTTCTAAAGTAGGTTGCTGCATTTCAGATAAAAAGAACAGAAAAGTGCAATTGAGTCATTTCTGAAAGGGGATAATCAATTTCTGAACATATTTTAGAATTTGCCTAATTGTGTCATTAAATAGAACTGATCACGTTATAAAGGAAACTAAGGGAAATTCTTCCCAGAAGTTGGTCTAAGCCACAAGATTTACTGTCTAGCCAGGAATTTGTTAATTTAGTTGAAATGTCTATTTTTCAATAGTCTTCAGATATTCAGGAATTCTTTTTGCTTTTTTTGAGGCAGGGTCCTACTATGTACCTTAAGCTGGCCTAGAACTCATACTATAGACCATGCTAGCCTCATACTCCCACTGCTTCAGCCTCCCAGGTGCTGGGGTTGTAGGCATGCACCACCATGCCCAGCAGGAGTTCTTTTTACCTGTGATGGTAAAAATAATACAGCATTGCTTCTTCATATGTTATCTTTCTGTTTTGTTTTGTTTTGTTTTGTTTTGTTTTGTTTTGTTTTGTTTTGTTTTGTTTTGTGGGCCAGTGCTGAGGATCTGATAACCTATGGTCTTCTCATGCTTGGCAAGCACTCTACCATTATATACATGTCTTGTTTTGTAGAATAATTGTTTTCACTTTTGTTTGGTTCCTTAGAATTTTCTTGGTAGACAGGATAAATATCTACATTTTTATCATCAACAAAGAGACTTATATAGTGAAGTATGAGAATGTTACATTACCTTGGAAACTAGTTTTACCTTTGTGGCATAGAATTGTGCATTTTTTCTTTTTGCCACTTAATATAATTAGTTGACATGAATATTTCTTTCCCACATTTAAAAAAATTGAGGTGAAATTGATAGAACATAAAATTAATAGTGCCTTATGCAACCAGCACTTGTCCCATACAATGTCACTTCAGAAGGAAGTCCTTTCTCATTCATCAGTTAGTGTCCAGTTGCATTCTGTTTGAATTTGTCTGTTCTGGGTATTCACAGCAATTGAATTATGTGAAATGTGCCCCTTTTTTCTGGCTTTCAGTTAACATAATTTTTTTGGTGTGCGCGGGGGTTGGTACTGGGAATTGAACCCAAGGCTTTTGCACTGGGAATGAGGTACATACCAAACTTTTTCTTAAAACAAGGTGTTAGGATGGGGATATAGCTCAGTGGCACGAGCATCTTCCTGGAAAGTGCTAGGTTCTGAGTTTGATTCTCTGTAAACTTTGTCAAAAACAGAAACATAACAAAACAAGTTTTTGCTAAGTTACTAAGTTGCCCATGCTGGGCTCAAATTTATAGTCCTCCTTCCTCAGCTTCCCAGAGTATTGGGATTACAGATATGTGCCAACACACTTGCTTTAACATTATTAAGATGTATCTGTTTCAGTATTTTGTACATGCATGCCCATGTGTGTGTATGTGTTTGAGTAATAGCTCCTAATGTCTGACTATAATTTACTTACCTGTTCATCGAGTGGTAGACACTGCTAGGCTCTTTCTACCTTCTGCCTGTGGCGAGTATTGCTGCTAGGAGCTGTGTGCCTGATTGCTTGTTTTCAAGAGTACAGTTTTTGAGTACTAGTCGTGATTTATGGATTTATGGATATCAAGTCTTCCCTCAGTAAACTGGAACAAGAACATGGGTATTACCTAGGAACTGGTTGAGAAAGTGAAGATCTCAGATTCTATAGACACTGAATTAGAATTTGCATTTTATTTTATTTTTTTTTTTTTTTGGCAGACCCAGGAATTGAACTCAGGCCCTTGCCAGGGAAGAACTTAATCTACTGAGCCATCTCCCCAGCCCCAGAATTTGCATTTTAACAACATAAAACTGATTCATTCATGTATTAAAATCAGAATATAGTTGGTCTCTGGGCTAGCTATAAATACCCATACAGTATTTATTTTAATTAGTCAAGAAAAGGAATTTCTGTATCTCAAATACAAGAAGATCTTCTAACAGCACAGGATCCCTGTGAGTAATATAATTTAATACCCATACCCTCTTAAATTATATTTAAGATATATATAATTATATACCCATACCCTCCTATACCAGGACAAAATTAGTGGAATAACTATAAAATTTTTAGGAAACAAGGATGATGTCTGACTTTCATTCATATACAAGGGATTAATTCATGAACCTATAGTTTGTTGGATTTTCTTTTTTGAGACAAGAGTCTCACTGCATTGTTCAGTTTGGTCTCAGTCTGTACCTCTCCTGCTTCAGCCTCCCAGGTACTGGGATTACAGGTATGTGCCTCTATACCCAGCAGAAATTGTCCTTTTAAAAAAATGCAATGAATAAAAATTATGAGCCTAGGGCTCTCTCCTGTAGTACTTAATATTTAACTTAGATGACATTGGGTAGGACAGGTCTACAATCCATTTTTATATTCCTTATTTAGAAAATGTTTCCCCAAAATTAATATTTTAAAGCTAGTGGCCAAGTAAATTTTTCTTGGACTATATTTTTAACAATGTATATATTTGTGACTTTTACAGTAGATTATCATGTTAAAATGGAAAATTCATTAAATATTTACCATTGAGCTAGCCTTCGGGGCAGGTAATATTGATTTGTCAGAGAGTACTTTCAGGTCAGATCCTGAAAATAACTGGTTTAGGTCACAGTAATTTAGAAATGATAGTGAAGTTGCAAGTGTTTTTGTTATCTCAAGATTAAGAGTCAATAGGAGCTAGTGATATGGGCCAACAAGGCAAAAAAGTTTTCCAGAAATAGATTTATGTCTTATTTCCTAGGCACTGAAAGTCTTCATTCAGTGTAGTCCATTTGTAGATAATGCCATGCTGAGCTCCACAGCTCCAAGGTGGCTGTATGCTGTAGTGAGGAGTGGACTGTTGAAAAGACTAATCCATACCAGCAGGGGCATAGGTTGGTTCTAGAAGAGGGTCAGATTTAGTTTCACCTGTTTCTTCTCTGAGTTAGTCTTAATGGACAGAAAGAACTGAGTGCTACATTTATTAATGGCAATAGAAGCTGGTGCCAGGCCTAAGAAAAGTATCCTCATATCTGTGAATATATCTAAAATTTACCTGTACTTGTGGATGTTTGTGTAAGCTTTTTAAAAGTGAGGAATGTCTTAGTCATTTTGGACTGCTCTAGCAAACTATCATAGACTGATCCACAAAAACCAAATGTATTTCTCAAAATTCTGGAATTTGACATCCAAGGGCTGGGAGAAGAGATTCTGTCTAGTGAGGCCAGCTTCCTGGTTCACAGATCTTCTCTGTCCTCAATGGTAAGCAGATGAGGGCTTTTGTGAGGACCCTTACCCATTCCTGAAGGCTCCACTTCTGTGCCTTTATTACCTCCCAATGACTTAACATCCCATTGTCATCACACCGGGGATATAACATAAGAATTTGGGGGAGTAAACTTTAGTCCATAGAAAGGAGAAAACTTTATTTCACTTTTTTTCATTTCTTCTACGTTTTCCTAAATTGTAATGATACAAATAATTTTGGACCTGGAAGGAAGTTCAGAGATTATCTTAATAATACACCCGGGGAAGCATTTTGGAAAATACTTCACTTACTTTAGGCCTCTAGCATCTGGATTTAATAGGTCTAGTTGAACATGTAAAAAAAAAAAATTCCAGATGATTCTGGTACCAGTGATGCCCATGATTCTACCCTTCTTCCCTTCTTCCTATGCAGATCCACTTAGTGGATTGTCTCTAATGAATAGGATGTGGTGGGCATGATCCTGTGTGACATGTAAGATTAAGTTAGAAAAGGCAGTATAACTTATGTCTACCTCTTTGCTACTCATTCTTGGAGCCCAGCCACTATGCTATAAGGAAGCCAGGTGCAAGTGTTTCAGTCATTGCCCCAGGAAGATGGGGTTAGCCAGCCTCAGTTGCCCACACTGGTATAAGCAGGCTTCCAAGTGTTCCAGCCCCTGGCTTCCATGCACCCAGATATGTACAGTCTGTAGGCTCAAGAAGAAGATAAATGGAGGGCTGTGTTTTAAGCCACTGCATATTGAAATAGCTTGTTACATAGCCATAAATGACCAAAATATATAACACTAGAAAATTTCAAACATTCATCATTGTCTTATAGCTTATAGTACCATCAATTTCATTTCATTATTAATTTTTTGCAGTGCTGGGGTTAGATCCGTGGTCTTGCCTTTCTAGGCAAATTTCTCTGTCACTGAACTACATCCCCAGCTCTTTCTAAAAATTTTGAGACAGGATTTTACTGAGTTACCTAGGCTGGCCTTAATGTTGTAATCCTCTTATCTCACCTTCTGAGTAGCTAGAATTGTGCACTATTATGGCCAGCTTTTTTTTTTAAAAAAGTTCCTATTTTATGGTTGTGTACATATAATTTTATTTTTGATATTTTATTGGCAGTCTGTACATTTTACTTTTCTTTTTTATTTTACTTTTAAAGATAATTAAAGCTAATTAAAACCGGGTGTCTAAAATTCATGTTGTGCCTATCTCTATCTGTTTTTGGCACATGTGTGCGCATCCTGGCTTACCAGCTGGTTTCCCACACTTTCTTTGTAAAGTTGCCAGGAGAAAAATGTCTGCATACCTGCCTCAGAGAAAGGTGAGGATATGGCTGCATCAGTACCAGCCAGTAGTGTCCCACAGCCCTGAGCCCATTGTAAGTTCTGAAGTGCTGAGTCACTGAAGATTGTTGTGTACAGACAGCAGCATCCTGTTTAGAGTACTTTTCATCCTTTCCTCACTTTTTTTTACTTGAGGTACTTTCTACTCAGTACAGTTAATTTTTGGAATAGAATTCCTAGGAGTGGATTTTCAATTGGGTTGAGGATGACTTGGAGGAAGGGAGAGGAGAAAGCTTAGATTTACAGGAGAAAGATAAAAATAAATGTCTTGTGTTTTCATGCAGTGAAGGAGTGGACCAGGTGGGTTAGAGAAGATGGAACCCTTGCTATCCAAGTGTTTAGCCCCTTTCAAAGGAGGTGTTGGAAATGAGAAACCAGTGGTTTTCTGAGACTTGTGGGAGACTTAAGATGAATCTGTAGTGGTGGTAGTGGTATGGTGGCCAAGCATGCATTTTTATGATCAGGCAGCTCTTAACTCAATACTTTTCCTGTGAGAGCTTTGAAATTGGAACTTTCTGATGTATTTTTTCATCTAGAGAGTGGCAGTTCCTGCCTCCACATGGTTATAGGAAAGAAGAGGTTTTAATTACAACTTTGAGTGGATTAAGGGCAGACTGAAGGAGAGGGTGATTTGTGGCAAAGAAAATGATAGGAAAAAGTTTTAGATATTACCATTTCCAGTCTGTTTTCATGCTTGGGGAGACCTTGATGAAGAGAAGTGCTGAGAATTGATGAATTAAATGCAGCCCTCAGTTGACTGCTGTGCAGATGCATAGGTTCTGGCCCAGTCTCAGTCATTTGTAGTCCACCAAGGGAGACACGTATGTATGTGTCGTTAATACAGCATGCAATGCATAACTAATTCAGGCTCAGTCTGACTGCAGGAGGGGTGGGCATCATTTCATACTGGATTTTCATTTGAACTAGACAATTAAAAACGAAGAGGATAGTACATTACAGCAGCTTTGTGAAAAACTACAGTGATACCTTTACTACAGCAGAAACTTGTGTGTGTTATAATATGGAACATACCTTTAGGCACTGAAAGTTTTTGATAAGAATGTTCCATGATCAGATTCTTGACAGCATTGTTAGATGGAGATAGGTTACAGATGACAACATCATTAGATGGAGGCAGTTAAGTAGGTGTTGTCTCAAGAGTAGGCAAGAGAGTATTGGAGTGAAGGAAAGTGTGAAGCATGAGGTGTTTGTATAAGACAGTGCCACAAATGGGAGATGGTTACTGCTTGGTGACTTGGGTGGCCTAATGGAGGAGATGCTCACCTTCAGAGGGGCCTCTGCAGCTCAGGGAAAGTGTACTCCCAGCCTCCTAGCATGCTATATAACCAAGAGCCCTTGTCTGTAGTTGGCACTTGTGTGAAGCAAGAGAAAGTTGATAGCTATATGGACATTACACCTGAAGCAGGTAGAGAAGAGACCTGTTGAGTGGTGCAGTCTGCATTACAAATGGAGCTGATGGGTGATCAAGTCTACATTTTTTTATTTGTTTTAGTAGTTTAGGATGGCGTGAACTCCTTCTGAAGGTCTGGCTGGTCTCAAACTCATGATGATCCTCCTGTCTCAGCCTCCGCAGTACTGAGTTACAGGCATGCACAACTGTGCCCATAGTGAGCTTGGCTTTTTTTTTTTTTTTTTTTTTTTTTTTTCATTTTTATTTTTGATACAGGGTCTTACTATGCAGTTCAGACTTGTAGAGATCCTCCTGTGTCTCAGCCTCCCAGTGCTGGATTACAGATATGCACCACTGCACCCGGTTGTGGAACTGGCACAGCATGAGGTACCAGGGACTGAATTCAGGGACCTTACACTTGCCAGGCAGATGGGTATGCCACCAAGTTACCTCTCCAGCCTAAGCTTGGTAAGGTCTAGTTCTTAGTTGAATCTCATCCATGGAAAAATGTAGTGGTGGCTAAGAAGGAAGAGGAGGTTTTCCTCTGAGATTACTTTTTTATTTTTATTATTTTTTTGCAAGTTCTTCACTTTCATGCCTTATTGAAAGTAGAATATGAGTCAAAGACAGGTACGGGTAAGCAGGTTATGTGTCTAAAGAATCACTTTCAGTTCAGAGCACAATGCTTGCTGTCCCCTTACTTTTTTTAATATATATATTTAGTACAAGGTCTCACAGATTGGACTTGTAGTGATCCTCCTGTTTTTAGCCTCTTAAGTGCTGGGAATCACAGGCACGTACCATCATGTCCTGTTTTAGTCGCTGTCTCAGCGCATCCCCGGGGGTGGGGCTGACACAGCATGCCAGGATTGAATCCTGGCTGCTACTGCACTTTGTCTACATAGGTACGTTAGTCTGCTGAGCTATCTGGCCAGCCCTGAGATTATTTTTGCTGAGACTCTTAGTTTTTATTTTTGATTATGGTAAATTACAGTCTTCAACAATGAAAAACTAGCAGAGTGCTCCATGGAAAAGCACCTGTATTTCCCCTGCCAAGGTCTCTGTTCAGTTTAGTGTTACCTACTATAAGAGTATAGTGCTGTTAATTCCCTTAAATTGTTTCTTTACTGGAAGAAGCTGAAAAGGAATAATTAATCCAGTATTGAATAGTCTTTGCAAACAGCAACTCAGATCAGAAGGAAAGAATTTTTATGGTGAAGTGGACGTGTGTGTGTGTGTGTGTGTGTGTGTGTGTGTGTGTGTGTGTGTGTGTGTGTTTTGGTCCCAGGGATTGAACTCAGGACCTTGCACTTAGCAGTCAGGTACTTATTCCGCTGCACTATATCTCTGGCTCTGAGTATCCTTAATTTTGTTCTAAATATCTAAAAGCTACACTTAACTGAAGTGACAGCTCAGAGAAGCCAGTTATGTAGTCAGTAAGCATTGCTACCTTAGACTCGTCTGTGGTACATTGTAAAGTGTATTTGGTCTTTGTGCCCAATTCCTGCACAGAGCTCCTAAAATCCAAGGAATTTGCCAAGTGTTAGCATCTTCACAGTGAGCACCTGAGTTTATGCTAATTCAATGACAAGGATAGAACCCAGGTAGCCTCAGAATGGGCCCGATTACCAGAAAGGCCAAGTAATTAGAAGGCTGAGATTTTCATCCCAACTGTTAACCTATGGAAAATGGATAGCTGGAGTTTAAATTCTGTTAAGACTCCATAAAAGTCTTGAGTAAGATTTGATAAACGGAGTGTTGGGAGGGTGGTATGCCCATATATAGTCTGGTACCTGCACTTCCCAACCTGAGTACCTGCATTCTATATCCTTTTCTGGCTTGTCCTGAGTTGTGTCATTTATAATAAATCATAAATGTGAAATGAGTTCTGCCAGACATTCTTACCAACAATCATGTTCAAGGAGGTGGTTGTGAGATCAACCAGTCATAATCAGGGACTTGTGATTGGTGGTTTTGTGGGGTTATATTATAGGACTAAGTCCTTAGCCAGTTCTTTGGCTGTCTTTGGCAGATAGTTTCACAACTGAGTTGAAGGACACTCATCTGGTGTTCAAGGAAGCTTTACTTGATGTGTGTAGATTTCCCTCCATTTCTGGTGTCTGAAGTGTGGTTTGCACATAGCATGGAGAAAGAGAGTGTCCTCTCGGGCCCTCTCCTTTGCCTTCATCAGGGTAGTGTAACCCAGTGCATTGATCAGCCTTTCCCCATCAGGTTGTAACTTTGGATAATGTTACCTTTGTGACTTTGGATAATGTATTTTAGTGCAAAATTATTTTGTAATGTCCCTGAAATCTGAAAAGCAGAAGGCCAAAGCAATGAGATAACTATTAAGCAGGAAGCCAAGGGATTTCTGTTACTACTGTGCTCCAGAACTATAAGAAGCTCAGGAGACTCCATCCAATTTAATTAGCAACTCACAGCTGTGCATAGTTTTACATAGTGAAGCATTCCTTCAGCTTGTTGCTCATCCTCAAGGGGCCTGATTTCATTTGTCGCTCACCTATTGAAATATAACTGAAATGTATCTGCATTGTCAGAATCAAGAACTGTTATTTCTTTTCAAAATTGTTATCAGTGCAATGTTGTGGTCAAAATGTGAAACCCTCATGTTGAGTAAGTGACCTGTGTCTCTCAGGTTTGTTGTAAATTTTTGTCCTTTTCACCATGTTACCATTTTCAGGAAACCAAGTAGAATTTTATTTTATTTTAGCAATTATATTTTTTCTCTAAAAAAGATCATTCATACAGTGAGCCAGAAGACATCAACAATCAGACCTCTGAACTGTGGAAAATACCTTAAGTGAGTTTTCTTGTCTTTGGCCCTTTGAGTGGATGACTCTGAGCTGTTTTTCTAGACAATGGCATTTGAAGAAGTTTCCAGATGAAGTCATTCCTTGATTAAACTCAGTCCTGCTTTTGGCCTTGCAAGACCTTGCAGAGCAGTCTCACACATACTTCAGGCTCTGCCAGTGGGATCTACCCCAGATGCCTTAGACCATGTGTATTTTGCTGTGTCATGGCTTGATAGGATTCTTTCCCACCTTGCATTAACTGGGCACATGTTTTAAAAAATACCTTTTCTAATATGCTATTTCCTTGATTCACTGTTTATTTTTTTCGGTGGTGGTG
>PVKA01041596.1:0-17982 GCA_004027165.1 Ctenomys sociabilis | reverse complement strand
CAGCAAATCATCAAGAAGATCATACACCATGACCAGGTAGGATTCATCCCAGGGATGCAAGGATGGTTCAATATTCGAAAATCTATAAATGTAATACACTATATTAATAGACTGAAATCTAAAAACCACATGATCATCTCAATTGATGCAGAGAAAGCCTTTGACAAAGTACAACACTCATTCATGTTCAAGGTCCTACAGAAAATTGGAATAGATGGACTCTATCTTAACTTGATAAAAGCCATCTATGACTACCCAAAAGCTCATATAATCCTAAATGGGGAAAAACTGAAATCTTTTACTCTTAAATCAGGTACAAGACCAGGATGTCCTCTATCACCCCTCCTATTCAATATAGTCTTGGAATCCTTAGCAACAGCCATTAGAAAAGAGGAAGAAATAAAGGGAATAAGAATAGGAAAAGAAGAAGTTAAATTATCGCTATTTGCAGACGACATGATACTTTACTTGGAAGACCCCAAAAATTCCACCAAGAAACTACTAGAACTGATAGGGAAATTCAGTAGCATAGCAGGATACAAAATCAATACTCAAAAGTCAATAGCATTCCTCTATACAGATAACAAACACACTGAGAGGGAAAGTATGGAAACAATACCTTTCACAATAGCACCGCAGAAAATGAAATACCTTGGGATTCACTTAACAAGGAAGTCAAAGATCTTTTCACGGAAAATTACAACACCCTAAGAAAAGAGATTATGGAGGATTTCAGAAAATGGAAAGATATTCTATGCTCCTGGATAGGAAGAATCAACTTCGTGAAGATGGCCACACTCCCAAAATTGCTGTACAGATTTAATGCAATCCCTATCAAACTGCCACCAACATACCTCCCAGATATAGAGAAATCAATCCTAAAATTTATTTGGAACCACAACGACCTAGAATAGCAAAGGCAATCTTGGCCAATAAAGACAAGGCAGGAGGCATCACAATTCCTGATTTGAAATTATACTACAAAGCCATTGTGATAAAATCAACATGGTATTGGCAACAAAATAGACCTGAGGATCAGTGGAATAGATTAGAAGATGCAGAGGCATGTAGGAAAACACTCAGCCATCTTATCTTCGACAAAGGGGCTACACAAGCTCACTGGAAGAAAGATAGCCTCTTTAACAAATGGTGTTGAAAAACATGGCTTTCTACATGCCGAAAACTACAACTTGACCCAGCTCTATCACCATGCACTAAGGTAAAGTCAAAATGGTTTAAAGATCTAAACGTTAAAACAGAAACACTCAATCTCCTGGAAGAGAAAGTAGGAGGAACTCTTGAAGACATAGGGGTAGGTAAAGAATTCATGAACAAACATATATTTGCATGGGAAGCTCTTGAAAGAATCAACAAATGGGATCAACTCTTCTTAAGGAGCTTCTGCATGTCAAAAGAAATTGTCAACGGAGTGAAAAGACAACCCACAAACTTTGAAAAAATCCTAACTAATAAACAATCAGACAGAGGACTACTGTCTAGAATTTATAAAGAGCTAAGATATAACAGGGCCCTCAGATTTAAAGACCCAATTCAGAAATGGGCATCTGAGATGAATACACACTTCTCAGAGGACGAAATTAAAGAAGCGAATAAATATATGAAAAAATACTCCACAACGCTAGCCATTCGTGAATTGCAAATAAAAACAACACTGAGATATCATCTCACTCCAGAAAGAATGGCTATCATAAGGAAATCAACCAACAACAAATGTTGGAGAGGTTGTGGGGAAAAGGGAACGCTTCTCCACTGCTGGTGGGAATGTAGACTGGTATGGCCATTGTGGAGGTCAGTGTGGAGACTCCTCAAAAGAGTAGGACTAGAAATCCCATTCAAGCCAGTATCCCCCTACTGGGAATTTTCCCAAAGGATCTGAATACATTGTATTATAGAGATATATGTGTACCTATGTTTGTAGCTGCGCAATGTGTGATAGCAAAATCTTGGAAACAACGAAGATATCCATCACATGAGGAATGGCTGAAAAAGATGTGGTATTTCTATATAATGGAGTATTACTCAGCTATTAAGAATGATAAGTTTGAAGCATTTATACTGAAGTGGATACCACTTGAACATATACTCATAAGTGAAATAAACCAGACACACATATGTAAATATTGTGTAGTCTCCCTAGTATGACAAGCGAAAAGCAGAAATACAAAAGGTAACGTACAAGTCAAATCAATTGAGTCAGATAAGGCAGAGTGAATGGCATATGCTGCAGGATACTAATCAGCTTTTCTTCTGGATGATTAACAACCTAAGATTACAAGTCAGAGTTGGAGAAGTAGAAGAGCCACAAGGCCAGCCAACATTTTGGCCCTAGCCTTTCAAGGTCCGCAAAGACTCAGGACATAGGAGAACGTGTACTGCAACATCATGAAACTCAGGTGAGCTCCAAATTTTCTGAACAAGGAGATTATGGAGCCACAGAGGATAGAGACTGAAGTTCTAAAGTGTGCCTGGGGAGAGTCACATGAAGAGAAAACTTTCTCTTAAGCTCTCAAAGAGAGCAAACTGGTCAAGCATTGGCCGTGACTCATCCACATGGATGACACAGACAATGGAACTACAGAATAATGTACAGGACTACAAGATAAACCCTGAGAGGACTTCACTGACCACATAAAGTTCATGTGTTGGTATATAAGTCTTGATCTACCTAGGTCTTAAGCATCCAGCAGAAAAGTATAAAAATGAAGTATACATCGTGAGGCCATAGTATTAAACTGAGCTCTAAATGGCTATGGTCGACAATTTCTTTGAGTAACTCACTATGGTTGTAGAATGCTGGCTGTTGTTGGATTGTGTTGTCTAGTTGAAGCACCTAAGTTAGTTGAATGTCAATGGAGTGCCCACATTTGACAGGTGTAGACAAAGGAAGGGGTGTAGAAAGAAAAAATCACGACGTGTGTGTATAGACAGTACAGTTGGGATAGATAACGCTGTGCTTCTACATAATTCTATGAGAGGCAAGATCTGCACTAATGGTTGGACAGGATATTATGTCCGCTTCTAGTACTACGGTCATCCACTAGGAAAATAATTATTGAATTTTTGATATAATTCAGGTATGAAAAATAAGTACGCAGCTACACTCTTAATTCACTGATAAGAGATATCTGCTAAAGTAATATCTGTAAATATAATATCACGTATGCACCTTGTACAATACCAAAACATTATGAAAACAGTTTGCAATGTATTAATTTATCAAATCTGTACTGTTAAGGTGTCTTGAAACTGTCTGAGTGGCATTTGTACTTCAATAAAATGAAAGGAAAAAAAATAATCACTAAGACAACAATATTCAATGCCTTTATTATTGAAACTGTCCTACTAATCTGTTTTGAAACTGTCTCATTGCTATTTGTTTCTCAATAAAGTTATTAAAAAAAAATAAACTAGGACTAGAAATCCCATTCAAGCCAGCTATCCCACTTCTGAGAATTTTCCCAGGGAAGCTGAAAACATCATATCATAATGATATATGTGTACCTATGTTTATAACAGCACAATTTGTGATCGCAAAATTTTGGAAACAACCAAGATGTCCATCACATGAATGGTTGAAGAAGATGCGGTATTTTCATACAATGAAGCATTACTCAGCTATAAAGAATTATAAACTTGAAGCATTTATATTTAAGTGGTTGTCACTTGAAGATATACTCATAGGTGAAATAAACAAGATCCACATGTGCAAATATCATATAGTCTCCCTAGTATAAGAAATCAAAAGAAGAAATATAAATGGAAAGGTATGACACAACTAAAAGAAAGTGAGAACTTGAGGATTGGACTAGGAGGAGCGGGTAAAGAGAAAGGCTTGGAAACAGGACAGGGAGAAAGCCATACATCTGTACACACAAGATAGGCAAGGCAATGATCCTGAGAAACATCAGCAGATTTCTGAAAGTAGGATTCACATCATGACTATCTATATATGCTGATTCCTGCGAACCAAGCAACTGCACTGAAGATAGCAATGTGTAATAGTAGGGCCATGCTTGGAATGCCTGTCATTCTGGTCTGCTAAATACACACCTCCTGTCATGACATACCAATTATTATCATACTGTCACAAGTAGAAGTTTCTTTTTTATGGGTAATAATTGACACAAAAAGACACAAGAAAAAAATGTTACAGGACTCTTCTGCTACAAGGCTGTATATGGTTAGATTTTTAAATTTCTGTGTAACTTTTTTTTCCGGTGGAACCGGGGATTGAACTCAGGCCCTTGCACTAACCAGGGAAGCGCTTATTCTACTGAGCCATCTCCCTGGCCCAAAGGCAATTCTTTTTTTTTCTTTTGGCAGAACCAGGTATTGCACTTAGGCCCTTGCGCTTGCCAGGGAAGTGCTTATTCCACTGAGCCATCTCCCCCGCCCTAAATTTATCTCTTTTCTTTTTTTTGTTTTTCTTCATGGTACCGGGGATTGAACTCAGGACCCTGTGCTTTCCAGGCAAACACTTATTTTATTGAGCTATCTCCCTGGGCTTTCCCTCATATTCTGTAAGGACTTAAAATTCAATACATCAATACTTGATGGAAAGAAACACAATCTCTTTCACATAAACAAGATTATAGGAATTCAACAATGTTGTTGTAGTGCATATTGCTCTTTTCAAAGTAGTTCAGATTATCAGATGTGAGCATGCAAATTTGGTCAAAAAATTAAACATTAACTGTTTCTTTCAGTAAAGTAATAAAATTAGTAGTGCAATTATCTGTCTGTCTGTCTGTCTGTCTGTCTGTCTGTCTGTCTGTCTGTCTGTCTGTCTGTCTATCTATCTATCTATCTATCTATCTATCTATCTATCTATCTATCTATCTAATCTATCTACCTACCTACCTTTCTTCCCCCTGTCTTTTTCTTTCTTTTCTCCCTTTTTAATTATTTTTATTCTCTTTAAACTTTAAAAAGTAAAGCAAAAACAAAACACCTCCCAAATCTCTTTAAGGCATTTACGGTCTACTTAAAGGATAGTTTTTCACTGAAATGAACTCAAAAATGAAAAACTAAAGAGTGAAAGAAAAAATAAAACTGTAAGGGTTAATGTTTATGTCTCTTACATTAATAGTCCAGAATGTGAATTTATCTTACTCAAAAGGAGAAAGACAGTTTTTGAGAGAGGTAATAGTTAAAAGTCTCACAGAAATAGAACATTACTAAAAATAAGGATAAGAACTCATGAATCAGTGTTGTGCATGTAAACTTTATCACACTGATGCATCACATATTATGAAATGACAGAAAATAGCGGAAGTGCTACGATGGTGGCCTAGAGGTGCCTGGGCTCATGGCTGTCCATCTGACTATATAGCTGTGTGTACACCTCACCCAAGGAGAGGCTGAAGAAGCAGCTGAGGGAGACACTGGCCCAGGAAATAGCAGGTCTGCAGGATGCAGAGGTGAGGGCTTCTGGGAAACTCCCTTCCATCCTATTCTGTAGAAGATGGTCATGATGGGTTGGCAAAAATAGCTCAGTGTTCCCCAGAGGCTTCCTTCAGTGCTTTCTACTCCCCTTGATTAATAAAGGTAAATGACAAGCAAATTGAACTATGGGATACATACCCCAAAGCATCCTGAAAAAGATCTGGAAATATAATAGATCAGCTAGAATACCTAGAGATATAGGCATAATGTAAACTTCATTTATTTAAAACAAAGATGATCAGTCAATCTGATTCAAATCCTTTAAAATAGTTGGTCAATAACTATCATATATTGAATATCTATGCTATTTATTGAGCATTGGTTATATTAATGGCATTGTGATAAATATTTTACATGGCTTATCTCACTCAATCTTTCCAACAGTTCTTGGAGATACTGTAGGTAATTTTATTCTCATCTCTATTTTGTTAATTAGAAAACTAAGGACAGGCAAGGATTATACAACTCATAGTAGGAAATGGTATTTTGAACTAGGTGGTCTGACACAAAGGTTTAAATGTTGTATCGCTATTCAGTTAACATCCTATTAAGTGATGTTGTACAGTAATGAAAAAAAAATGTATGTGATCTCTGACCTCATGGAGGTTAAAGTCTAACAGAAGCAGAATATTGACACAGATGAGCTTTAGCGAGAGGTTGGGAATTAAACTGTGGGTCTCCTACAGGCATTTTTCTTATTAAGAGTGGTGGAGCTGTAGATTTCAGATTTCATGGACAACAGAGATCAACCAAGCAATTGCATATGATTTTAAAAATTCAGGAATTCCAAGCAGCCATGAATGGTCATCATGTTGGTCTTTGGGTGGGGGGCAGTTTATGAATGTCACTGCATTGTGGGACCCTTTGTAGATTAGTGCAGCACTAACGTACTGGGTGGGTTGTGAAGGCACAGCTTTGGAGACTGCATATGACATTGCTCTCTCCAGCGCTCTGCCCTAGACATGCTTCCCAGCACCCACAAATTAAGCAGTTTTTCTCCGTCATGCCCAGGAGGCCTCTGCCTTGGATTGAAACCACAAGCGAAGTAAACCTCACCTTCTTTAAGTTGCACATGTCCAGGTAAGTTGTGTCTCACCAAAGGGGAGGCTCACTAACATCTTGGGATTAGTATCAGTGAGTTAATCCTGAGGTGGGGTTATGCACTGAGGGGCACTGGCTGGATTTCTCATCATCAGGTAGATGTGAGCCCTTGAGTGAGGTCAGGGGACCTCTGTCCGGGCTGGGCTCTACCTCTCAATTCTCCCTAATGTGGGGTCCCTTCTCTGAAGTCCCTGTTTTTACCTCCACCGCTGTTCTCCTTCCTCTGTTGCCCTCCTGGGTGGCAGAAAGACTCATCTGGAAGATTTTGAACTGTTTCAGAGGCCTCATTTCTTCTTCAGGTCTCCCAGAAACTAAACAGTCTTCTTAAAAGGAAACTGATGCTAATTTATTAAAGACAAGAAATAAACCTATGGGAATTTAGTGATCTTGTAGACAGTCAAGTACATTAGAAGCTCTGAGCTATCTTCTCCTCAGTTGATTCAACTAAAACACTGTTAGTATAGACTAAATGCCAAGATGATGATGATACATATTTTGGTCTTCTATGGATCTCTTTCATTGGTTGTAACTACTTTACCAAGGTATTGAGAACCCTTGCTCCTAAGAGCCAGAGTGCCTGGAGACTGTTAGTTGTTTTAGATTATTTAGATAAATTTAGCACTTAATGCTATTTGCCAGGCAGTTGTAATTTACCTCCAAATGTGCTGAACTTTCTTGGGTCTAGGAAGAGCAAAATGAGAATAATTATCCCCCAAGTGTGAAGCAGGCACTAATCATTATTAAGGATGTTTTGCTTTGAGAGGGAGATGGGGAGCATGCCTTGGGTACAGCGAATTCTCAAATTCTCATGTTTGTAGATTTAGATTGATGGAACTGATCTTGTAAAAGAGGGGACCACAGTCCAAAGCATCATGCCTAGCCCAAAGCATTATGTCTAGTCATTGAAATCTACACAATACAACCGAAAACACTAGCTTTGTGAATTCAGAGCACTCTTTCAGTTTTTAGATGCCTTTCTTTGTGCAGCTATTTTGAGCAGTGCTTTCATGAACAATGGTTGAAAAAAAATCTTACCATACATGTGAACTTTACTGGAAAAATAGCCAAGGCATGTGAAACTTAGCATTGCACTAAATTAACTTCTGGAATTTGTCAGTTTACATATAAATGTTTTACACGACTGTGGAATCAAGGATTGAACTTAGGCCCTTGCGCTTTCCAGGGAAGCGCTTATTCCACTGAGCCATCTCCCCAGCCCCACAGCTGTATTTTATTTCTTAAACATTTCTCCTAATTTATGCTATGTACACATGTCCTTCTAAATGGCCTTTTATCAGGAGGGCAGGGTCTAAGTCATTAAACTACCAATGCTGGGCTTAAAAGTTCAATCTTCCTGCTTCAGCCTCCTGGGCAGCTCCATGTGGTTGCTTCTTTGAAGAATGAGTTTATACATACTAGCTGATGATTTCAAATGACAAGAGCATTATATTTCCAAGTTACTTTGAAAACGAGCATCATTTTGAATGCATATTTCCATGTATAATGCTAATGTAGTTTATACTTCATGATGTTAATGAATGTGCTGCATTTCATTAGCTGACATTATCCAGTTACCTTCCTTCATGCCATGCTAAAGGACAACTCTGCTGTGCAGGTTTGAGGACAAGGATGATAATCATCCCAGTAAAAATACTGCCTGTCATGTTTGATTTTGAATTATGTACTTGAGCATTTTCCCACAATGCCCATCATGTGTAGATCTCAAGCAAGAGAGAATAAATGCTACCATGTGCTTCTTAAAGAGGATAGGTCCTGGGTGAAATTATAAACCATGGACAGGAGTGGTGTGATCATACTGTAGACAGACTATTTCTCAGAGGAAACTACCACAGGCTTGTAAATTTGAACCAGAAAACCTGACAGTCTTACTGTGAAAGTCTGTGGAATTTATCTGTGCCTGGGAGAAAAGTGCAGCCTATATAGGTCCCCTCCAAAAGATATTTGAAATTCTTTGATGATCTATGGCAAAGACAGGAAAGATTTCAAAGGACATGAAACTTTTGCCATTGAAAAATATTTCAGTACAAGAGGATATGGGCTTCATGTTTCAACTCCACATAGGTTTGTTTCATTGATTATTTTTATTCTGCCATCCATCACCATTGTCTTTGGCTATGTAGAGCTAAATCATAGTTATTAAATTATAGGAAAAGTACTGTTCTGCACATAGTAATTGAGCTACGTTCAGGGTAGAAAGAAGACTTTTGTGGTTGAAAAAAGCAGTTATTGCCAAATTAATTCACAGCTTTGGAGAGTTGGTCTGCAAAGGCTAAAACATGCTATTTCTTCTGAACTGAGGTGTCTGCCATCCTCTGAGTCAAATGGCCAAGCTGCAGACATAAGGAGGCCATGGGAGGGAGTGCACCTACCCAGGACAAATGGGTTTTGTGCTTTTCTTTTTCTCAGATTGATAATCAATTTTCATGACGAGTAGTATTGACATCAAGGACACACAGGCTAACATCTTTGTGTAAAAAAATCCCATATCCCACTGATATAGGGAGAAAAACTGATCTCAGGAGGGTGACCTCCAAATGATATAGGGAACCTCCAAATGACATAAGGAAAAATGATCTCCTGACCTGACCAGCAGGAGTTCATGTTCTTTAAAACCAAAGAATGAATTTTAGGAACTAATGGTGGTTATGAGCAGAATAGATTTATTGAGGAAAAGAAAGCTCTAGTCCAAGAAAGGGACAGGAGGGGGGCGGATGGTTGTTCTCAGGAAGCTGTCTCTTCCAGGGACTCTTCCAAATAACTTTTTGATTGGTTAATATTTAATAAATACAAGGTTAAGGTGCAGATAATGGGAACTTGCTTAGATAGATGTGGGATGGGACAAAATTATGGTCAACCAATGGGATTACAAGCAACATTGCTCAGGTAAAATTGATTAAGTCTGGTACCAAATGGGGAAGCAAGTCACAAAGTAAGAGGGCATGAATACAGGACAGGGTCTCTTCCTGTTGGGGGCTGGGCTAGTGACTCACTTGGGCTTTTTCAAGGTGATTGACACCTCTTTAGAATATCAATCCTGGGGCCAATCTTTAGGGATGCAAGAGCATCCCTCCCTCCCACAGTTGTAAGGTAGCTTGTCTTCTGTGCTGTCTCCTTCAAGGGCCTGGCCCTGTCTAACTGCCTGTAATATTTCTATCTAACTTGGCTACCTACAAAACCATTATACTGATTTGTTCATCAGTGTTCAAGAACTCATTCTTTGAACCTATAAAACAATCAGTGACATTGCTTACTCACTTTTTTGCCAGACTCTTGATGTTAAAAACACAGCTTCTAGAACTTTCTTAACTGTCTGGATGGCTTTTCCTGGATGGGGTGAAGAGGGAAGCCCAAGGGACCCAGGAGATGGGATAATGTGTCGATGTTGTTCTTAAGCTAATAAGAGGAAGAACTTGGGGCTACAGTGTGTACCTCAGTGGCACAAGCACCTACCTGGAAAGCAAAAGGTCCTGAACTCAATTCCCAGTACACACAAAAAAAAAAATAGAAGAACTTGAATTGAAACTCAGGTTTTCCCAACTACAGGTGCTACTTTTTTTCTGCTTTTTATTGCTATTCAAGTAACAAAGAAGTTGCAATCAAATAACTTTTTGATTGGTTAATATTTAATAAATATTGTCTTTATCATGAAATATTTCTTATATGTGTTTGGTTTTCTCATTAGGAAGTGAAAAAGATCTTTACTTCAATCAACTGGGCTATGAGAGTCACATGGGGAGAAAGCATTTTCTCAGGCTTTCACAGACAGGAAATTGGTCAAGCAATGGCTGTGACTCATCCACCTGGCTGACACTGACAAAGGATCTACAAACTGTGGTACAGGGTTTCAGGATAAACCCTGAGGGGATTTGACTGACCTTGGCAGATACAAAAGTTACATTTTTTGTTATATAGGTCTTGCTTTATCTTGGTCTTAACCATCCAGCAGAACAGTATAAACACAAGGTATAAAAAGTAAGGCCATATTAATGTGCTGAACTGTGAAAGGCTCAAGTCAACAACTTCTGACAGTACCAGTCCTATGGATAACCCACTACTATTATGGACTACTGGACTATATTGGATTATTTTGCTGAATTCATGCACCTACAATATTTAAATGGCACTGGAATACTCATCTCTGGCAAAACTAAACAAAACAAGGGGATATAAATGAATGGCCATTTTGTACTATATATACAAAATAGTTAGGAAAGCTATACAGCTACTTTCTCTTAATTCAATGAAAAGAAAGATTTGTACTTATAGTGTTTGGACAGGATATCATATCTGCATTTTGTACTATGGATAACTACTACGAAGACAACAATATGCTATGTATTAATTATTGAAACTATCCTATTAATCAGCTTTGAAGCTGTCTCATTGCTATTTGTTTCTCAATAAAATAAATAAAAATAAAAAATACAAAAAATCCTGGTAAACAAAGATGCAGGAGGCATCAAAATCTCTGACTTAAAATTATATTACAATGTCATGTTCAAAATAAACTTGTTACTTGCAAAAAATAAGACTGGAGAATCACTGGAAAATATAAACAGATACAGGCAAAACTATGAAAAAAAATTGGCCTATTTTTGTAAGAGGGCATTACTAAAATTTTGTGAAAACTAGACCCACATGTGCAAATATTGTGGTCTCCCTAATAACAGAATTTGAATTGAAACTCAATTCAAGAAAGAAAAGTAGCACGTGTAGTTGGGAAATAAGAAATCAAAATAAGAAATAGAAATAGAAAGGTATAAGACAACTAAAAGGAAAGAGAGAACTTGAGGACTCGACAACAAGGAGAAGGTAAGGAGAAAAGCTTGGAAACAGGACAGGGAGAAATTCATACATTTGTACACACAAGATGGGCAAGGTAAAGATCCTGAGAAATAACAGCAGGTCTTTGAGAGTAGCAATTAAATGGTATGATTCACAACTTCACTATCTGTATATGCTGATACCTGTGAACCAAGCAACTGCACTGAAGATAGCAATGTGTAATAGTAGGGCCATGCTTGGAATGCCTGCCATTCTGGTCTGCTAAATACACACCTTATGTCGTGACATACCAATTATCACCATAATGTCTCACAAGTAAAAGGTTTTTTTTTTTGTTTGTTTGTTTGTTTGTTTTGGGTAAAAAATAAAATAAACTTTTGTGAGATAATTGCTTCAATAACAGCTAACTCAGGAGCATAAGCACCTGCCTGGCAAGTGCAAGGTCCTGAGTTCAATCCCCAGTACAAAACAAACAGACAAACAAACAACCAGTTCTCTTGAAGGTTACCATAACTTTTGAAATATAGTCACCAAATCCAAGTACCATTTTGAGTCCTGACCATCCTCTCCTTTACCCAGCACTGGATGCTATTGCCTCGAACACCTCTTTCTCCTTCCTCTCTTCTATTTTACTTTGTGTGGAGACAGCGTCTCTCTCTATAGTTCAGTCCTGCTGGTCTGGAACTCATGGTGATCTTCTTGTCTTAGAACTCAGAGCACAGGGAGTATGGGCAAGCACCACCAGGCTTGACCACTTCTCTCTTCTTAAAAACCTCCACTCCTATGAAGCAATGTCCTCACCATTCTCAGCTTTCCATCTGCCTTTTTCTGGCTTCTTTTTCAGTGAATTCCAAGTATTTATCTACAGTTACCTTCCTATCACCTTCATAGGTTCCCTCCTAATAAGTGTGATGCATCCAGTGTCAGTCATTAGGATCATCCTGATGGATCTCCGAAATATCTTTAATTTTCTATTTCCCTGGACTTCAGATCAACTCAGAACATTGAAAATAATAATTAAAGTTCTGTTTGTTGAAAATCTCATTTGTTAAATAAATATTTATTATGGGTCTACTAAGTATCCAAAGTTCTAGGGGTTTAGGATATATTTGTAGAAAAAAAAAATAAAGTTACTGCCTATATGTAATTTATTATTTATAGACTCTAAAGTTAATAAACAAGAATTGCACATATGTATCATCTATAACATGGTATCTTAACATGTGTACATAGAGGAAAGGCTAAATTGAGCTGATTCACATGTATATTACATAGGATTCTTTGCGTGTGGTGGGAACACTCCAAATCCATTCCTATACTTGATTTTCAAGAAAATAGAATGCACTTATTAATAGTGGTATATTCTACTCATCAGTAGAACTCTTGAATAGGTACAACAGAGCTCTTGAATTTACTCCTCCTAGCTAACAAGCTTTGCATTCTTTGGCCCACATCTTTCCAACCTCCTCTTCTCACAGATCCTGGTAGACCCCTTGTTAATCTGGCCTCTAGATGAGCTTTTACAGATTCCACATCCTGTGGCACTTCCCTCACTATGTCCAGCTTTTGTTTCTCACAAGGTCTTCCAGTTCATCCATGTTGTTGCAAATAAAGGAATTTTCTTCTTTCTAAAAGCTGAGTATGATCCCATGTATTCAGAATTCACCAAAAATATATACACAGTTCACAAAAAGAAACACTTGGACAAATATGGTAATACTAAATTTATGGAGTCATCATGAGATTAATACAATTTGATCCCTACAATTGTAAGGGGTGATGAAAGTGGTGGCCATGAGGTTCTAGACATTTGTCAGAATGCAGTCTGACAAATGCTTGGGTAATCCTGGTCCATTAAGATCACTGAACATGCATTTTGCATTTCTTCTCTAAGGGCTGACAGTGTAGTGGGTTTTCTGTGATATGCAACATTCTCGAGGGTCCCCCATATGAGGATAACACCATCTATTGAGAAGACATCAGACTGTTTTTATTTTCCTGAGATGTGTATCCATTTTTGGCAGATTCTGTATGCGTGCATCACATTTTCTTTGCCCATTTGTCCATTGATGGCTCTTCAGTCAGTTCTATATCTTGACTATTGTGAACAGGGTTGCAGCCAACATACTGGGTTGTAGTTCAACATATTGCTTACATTTCCTTTGAATGTTTACCTTAGAGTAGGATTTCTGAGTCCAGCTGAGTACCAACTCACAGACAAGAACAATAAAGTGTGAAGATTGGATTTGGTATGAGAAGTGCAATAAAGAAGATAAAAAGAGACCTGGAGGTGGGAAGAGGATCCATCGATAGAGAGAAAGGAGAAGGAGAAGAGAGGGAGGGTAAGTACCAAGAATGAAGACAGGATACGTGTGTGCACCTTCTCCCCACAGCGGATGTACTCATCGTGTATCCCACACATGCACTAACTTTTCAAAAGAATAGCATAGAAGGTCAAGAGTGGCATCACTGAGCATGGAGATGAGAGCACTTGTTGCACGTTTTGGTTGAGTGGTTAAGGTCTTGACAACATTTGTGAATCTTAAAGGATGTGAAGGAGTTAGAGCTGCGATATCTTAGGACAACGTATTTTAAGGAGCGGATTAACCACTGCATAGTTCTTAATGTTCAAGCAGGTATGATGTATTCAAGAAAGTTAGACATGAATCAGAGAGGACATGAGTGGCATAATTACTTCAGGCCTTGTCAGCCCTTGTAAGGACTTGGACTTCCACACTTTATACAGCAAGGGATGTTGGGGAGTTTTGAGCAGAGGAATGATTTGATAATTTTATATGCTGGAAGGTTCATTCTGGTTACTGTGCTAAATAGGCTTTACAGTGTGTAAGAAATTCTCTACAGATGTCAACTGAATAGATTAAGGTCTAGCCTTGAGGTCTTCTGGTGCATGCCTTCTGGGTGTGCATGGAGCTGCTTCCAGAGAAGACCGGTGTGTCAGTGGTGGGCTGAGTAGGGAGGTCATTGCCTCCTGTGGGTGGGCACTGTCCATTTGGCTGGGGCCTGGTCAAGATCTTCTGTCTCCTGAAGCTGGAACACTGTTCTCTGGCTCTTGGCTTTGGACATCAGAAGCTGTACTAGCAGCCCCTTGGCTTGAATTTCAGGCTTGAGACTTATGTTGATGGTTACACCATCACTTTCTCTGATTTTGAAGCTTTTAGATTGGGCTCAGCTATGACTCCTGCTTGTACAAAGTCTATTGTGGAACGTATCCTCAGATTCCATAGTCATGTGAACCAACTCCCTTAATTAAATCCTCTCTTCTCTTTTCTTTTCTTCTCCTCTCCCCACCTCTCTGGCTTTCCCTCTTTCCTCCTTCTCAATTCTTCTTCCTCCTCTTCCTTTTCTCCTCATTTTCTTTTCCTCCTTTTCCCCTTCTCCTTTTCTTCCTTCACTTTCTCCTTCTTCCCTTCTCCATTGCCTTTCCCCCATCTTTTTCTCTGTCTTCTCCTGCTCTTCCTCCTTTTCTTTCTCCTCTTCCTCCTTCCCCTTCTTTACTCCCCCAACCTCTGTCTCCCTCCCTCCCTCCCTTCCTTCCTTCCTTCCTTCCTTCCTTCCTTCCTTCCTTCCTTCCTTCCTTCCTTCCTTCCTCCTTCCCTCTTCTGTTGGTTCCATCTCTCTGAAGACATACAGTGTAGCAGGAGTCAAACTGCAGAGGACAGCTACAAAGTTAATATATTAATCTGAGCAAGCTATGAAGGTAACATGGACCAGAATGGTCATGGTAGAATTGGTGAAAAGTACACATGTTCTGGATACACTCTGAAGACAGAGCCATTAGAATTTCCAGGTATCTGAGAGTGCTTACTTCAGCAACTAGAAGGGTGAACACACCATCATCAAGGTTGCCATTAAAACAGGTTTCATGGGGAAGAATAAGAAGTTCACATATGGGCAGGTTAGATTGGGAGCATCAGTCTTTCTCACCCTTAAATTACTTTTATTTTTCTTAAAGAAAATATATCATTGTCTAATTATTTCTGCTTGTCTCATAGCTTCCCCCTAGAATGTGTGGTCTGTGCAAGTGAGGGAGAGTATGACTTTGGGTCCACTTAGCACACAGCACAGTTCTCTGAATTTTGGAAGTGCTCAAATTGTGTACACTGAACTGAAGTATTAGTTCCTTTTAGTGCATTTCTGGATTTTGAAGTGATTTCAAAGTTATTCTCATTGCTAGATCTTCTCAGTTGTTCACTTATTACCTCAGAGAATAAATCATAAGAATAATGCCAAACACTAAAATCTAATACCTTGACTACAGTAATTGCTCATCAATATTTAATCCTTCTGTATTACATCAGCCAGTAAAACCGAAGGCTTACTTCTAGTTCAAGCTGACCAAGTGATTTTTGGTACCAAGACATCTTTCCAATCACCCAATTTAACAATTGCACTGATATGAAAGCAGGTATCTTTACTGTTCTCAATGGCTTCAATGTAAGTACTAGTAACACTCTCTGTTCTGTCACCTTCTAATTGATTCATCTCTTTTCACTGTCAATTTGATTTAATAAACCAATGATAATTAGTTGTTTCAAGTTGAGTTGCAATAGTATCATAAAGATTGTTGAAATACATTTATAATAAATGTTTTAAAACCAAAAGCAGCCTAGTCAATATTTAAACAAAATTATGTAATACCAGTTCTGTCATCCTGCATTTGCAGATGCAAGCTGGGAATTCTAGAGCGTGAGGCTGGCACTAAGCGCATCCAGACACTCTTCCAGAGCTTTTTATGTGGTGGCATATGTTAGTTTCACATACAAAAACTATCTTTTGTTCACAAGATAACTTAAAAATTTCTTCAAAAAAGCAACTATTTCCATCTTAGTTAACTCTTAAAGGGGAGTGATATAGTCATCATTTATTTTCCAACCGAAGACATTTTTCTGTTCTTTGTTTCCCCCTAAACTCAAGCCGGTCTGTTGTGACTGTAGGTACTTCACACACCATAGCTACTTCCTGAGTGTTCATTATACTCTGATTACTAGCCTGGGATGTTTACCTAGGTTAGTCTGCTTGATTTTCACAAGAATCTGGGAGGTAATCACTGAGTGGCTCTTTTACAGATGAGCAGGTTGCAAGTTGGAAGCCTAGGTAGGCACAAGGATAACTAAGAAATGGGAGTTTGGGTTCCCTGAGGGGCAGACATGTCATGTTTCTACCTAGACGCTTGAAGTGTGCACTCTGGAGTGTGTTTATAGCTCTGTGTGTTGGTCAGCCTTTTTCAGAGAAACAGAACCACAAAGAAACTAACTGTTTACAATTAGTAAAAATCATATTTTTTACTGGGATAAAGTTGACATAATGGATTCATTTAAGTAGAAATGACATCTGTTCAGTATTGAATTCCCCATCCAGGAGCTTTTTTATTTATTCAACTCTTTCATCCCACAGTTAAAGTATAAAATTTTTTCTTTGAATAGCTATTGGATTTGTCCTAGGTTTGCTTCCTTGGTTTATAATTTTTGATTATTGTATGAACATTTTTATATATGGTCTCATAAATGTTTTTGATAGAAGGAAAAACTATCAATTGAGTTTTGAAGATTAAGTTTGTAGCTGAATCCCTTGCTGGCTTTTCTTTTATTACACTATATAGAACTTCAGGAGTAGACCACAATTTGCAAAATTATTTCTATGCTGGAGAGCATTTGTATTCTATTTTTAGGTTATTTGCTTTTACTATTAATAACCACTTCTTCCCCAGCACTGTTGCAACAATCCTTATACATATCTCCTAGGATATGTACAGGTGTCTAGAGGTGGAATTGGGGACTCAGAAATTGTGCATATTTGAATGGATGGCCCCAGCCTGACCCACCACGTGGGCCTCTCTGCCACCACCAGTGGCTATGCACTCCTCACACTCATGCCAAGAGCTGGGCACAGGTGAGCCAGCTATGTTTTCCCAGTCTTTATCAAAAAATTTAAAATTGTATTTTAGTGGGGATTGAATTGAATTTTCCTTCATTCCCTTTTTGCTAGTGAAATTTCTCTTGTGTAAATGTTCTATTCACACCCTTTGTTTACTTTCTATTGAGTTGTCTTGTTCTAATTTACTTGAAGAATTATTTATGTTTATTTGCTAGCATTTTGCAGATACTCTTCCCATTTTCTTGTGCTTACCTACACTGTTCTTACCTACTCACGTTTGCTTATATTGTAGTGTTTTAGTTACTATAGATTAACAATACTTTGTTTTCTAATTATTCATTCATATGGATTTTAGAATCAAATTATTAAATTTAATAGAGTATATACTTCCTTTCTTTTTATTTTATTTTAATTTGAAGAGGGAAAACGAAGCAAAAACAAATACAAAAAAATGACAGAAACAGGGTAACATACAACAATACGTATGTTACAGATTTTCAAAATAAGGATAGCTAATTAATAGTTGCTATATTATCTATTTTTTCATTTTAATGAGGAAAAAGATGACATAACAAGGACACAATTTCAAGACAGGTTAGTATGACAGTTACAATAATTAACACATTGCATATTGTTGTCTTCCTAGTAGTTATTAGGAGGATAGATGCAGACATGATATCTTGTTTAAACAATATTAGGGCAAACCTTTTTTCT